>PVKU01014747.1:0-21479 GCA_004027475.1 Anoura caudifer | reverse complement strand
CATAGATGGTAGGTAGAAAATAGACAGGGGGAGGGCAAGAGTAGTGTGGGAAATGTAGAAGCTAAAGAACTTATGACACATGGGCATGAACTAAAGGGGGGAATGTGGGTGGGAGGGGTGTGCAGGGTGGAGGGTAATGAAGGGGGGGAAATGGGACAACTGTAATAGCATAATCAATAAAATATAATTTAAAAAAAATAAATAAATGCACTAATCCCATCATAGGGCTAGACCAAATGACCTCATCTAAACCTTATCACCTCCCAAAAGTCCCACTTCAAATAATGATTGCATTGGATGGCAGGGCTTCAACATATGAATTGGGGTGGAGGGGCCACAAACATTCAGTCTATAATAATACCCAATTATACTTCCAGAATATTCAATCATAGGCATACATTAGCTACTTAAAAAATTTTAAAGTGAATGCTTACTGAATAAATGCCCTTTCTAGACAGCAGAATATTCTCTTTGATAACTTGGTTGTTGCTGGGCCCTGTTTATTCACTCTACTGACATTAGTGTATTTATTCAACAAACACCAAGGGCCCAGTATGAATAAAGTATCACTGGAGAAAAAGATGAGTAAGACACAGCCACTTTCTTTAAGAAGTTAGAAATTCTCCAAAGGAGAGAGATGAGGAAAGAATAACTATTGATCATGTAAGGAGGAAAGTGGTTAAATACCATGTGTGATATAGATAAAGCAGTATGGGGCTCCACAGAAGGCCAAGTTCACTTCTGGGAGATGTGCCCAGAGGGACATTTATGGCATTTGTGCTACCCTGGGAGGATAAGATGACTTTGGACATGATAACAATGATCACAACAAAAAGGCACAAATGGGAGCCAGACTCGGAGACTATGCAGCCATCAAAAACACCTCATTCTCATCACCAGCATACAGGAGGGGCAGAAAAAGTAGACTGTTGAGAGGTGGGGCCCCACTGTGGAGGAGACAGAGGTTTGTGTTTACAATGACAGAGAGGCAGGAACCTCTGATGTTTTGGTGGCAAGAGAAGGAGATCATCAGAGCTGTATTCTGGGAACATTAATCTGACCAAAGGCACATGTGGTGGGGGGCTGGAGAAGAGACAGAACCAAGGTAGGAAAACCAGTTAAAATACCATACCAACAGCTTAGAAGAGGAAAGAGAAAAACCTGAACTAAGTCAGGCTGGGAAAGAAGAATTCCCCAGATACAACAAATGTTAAGGAAAAAGGAAATCAAAATCTTGGTTTTGGAGGAGGAGAAGGAAGAGGGTAAGGGAGGAGGAGATAGCATCAGAGAAACTGGGAGTAGAGGAGTAGTTTTTAGGGAAAGATGAGTGATTAACTTTTAACAAGTGTTTAGCTGTCAGTTGAAGTGACATACAAGCTAAAGGGTAACATAAAGTTATGGATTGAAAAGTCATGCTCAGAAGGCATGCTGGTAGAAAGAAGGGAGTGAGAAAGATTGCTGACAGCTTAGTATAGAAAAAGGAGGAGAATGGATATTCTAGAAAATCCACAATTTGCAGAAGAAGGCAGAGGAATGAGAAAAGAAGCTTGAGAGGTAGGTGGGCCAGGGGATTTAGGTCTCAGAAATCATAAGGAGAGGTATCTGGAAGCATGATGGTCTAGATGCCCTAAGACCAGCTGAAAACATCTGAAAATGCTGGGTAAAACAGAAACCTTTTTAAAAAATGTACTCATGAGCTGGCTAGGGAGGAATAAATACTCAAAAGCCAAACACCTACTGCAAACAGGAATGCAGAGAGCAAGAGGAATACATTGGCTTTTACCTTTCAAAAGACTGGGAGGGAGAAGTGGAACAATGAGCTCTAAAGTGAGTGGCTGCTGAGGATGGGTAGGCAAGCAGTGAATGCTCTGCTTGTGAACACAGATGGCAATGTAGTGGGCAGCCCAGCTTGGATCACAGTTCTAGAAGATGGGGGAGTGGGAAGAATCAAGCATGTTCAAAGGCTGGAGGGAGAGGGGAGTGGGGAAAAAAAAAAGAAAGGGATGTAGAGAAAAGAGGGCCAAGTCTTAGAGGATGCAGGACAGGAAGAGATTTAGAAGCATAAGTAGACCCTTAATTAGCCAAGTGTACTGTTTATTCAAGAAAAAAAAAAAGTCCTGGCCAAAAAGAAAATAGAGAACTAAGACATACTTCAGTCCTTAGGCCACATTTAGGCTGTAAAGCAGGTGTGTATATGTGTGTGCGCATGCAATATTGCTTCTTATTTCAACTCCCACTTGAAAATGAGCTATTTACTTTTACTGTTAATTGTGTAATTGGTCTAGAAAGTAAGAGTCTACCACATTTCAGTCTGATTTAAAATCTCAAACCAATTTATAAAAATTCTCCCATTTCTGAACTAAAAAATACAGGCACAGGGAAAAGTACCCTGCGTGCTTAATTTTCTATTCATAGCATCACTTATCCCTCACATTCAAATGATCAAGAAGATGTACATTCCATAACCTACTTTAGTAATTTTTGAGTAATTATTTTTACCAGCAAGCACAAGTGGAGCAGATCAAGAGAAGGCACAAAGTAGAAATGGTACAGTACTTAAACACATGACAGGGTTTGATGTAGTTCATCAAAGCTAAGCAAAAAGACATAAGCAGCAAAGACTATGAAAACCAAAGGCAGCAGTACCTAACACCTGAAAATGCAGATGGGCCCTGCTCTTAAAGATGTTGCTGTTTTGAAAATACCGCTTTCAGCCTCTGCATACAGTATAAAGCACTATGCCATCAGTTGTGGAAGGCTGTTAATCTTCACAGAACAGGCGTGTAAACCCAGTTGCTTCTCTCTCTCAAAATTTGAACCAGAGAGGAGAGTGTTCTCTCCTGTGCCAATTTCTACTGCCCATAAAAAGTCAAACTTACAAAAAAATCCCCCAAACTTTGCAATTATATGACTGCTAATCAGCTCATAGAATAACAACAAGTAGGAAAGACCGCAATGCTGATGAGCTTAATCTAGAATGGCATAGAAAAGTGGAAAGTGCAGAAACAAACTCAAGGAGCCATGTTACCCTGAAAACAGTAGGCTGGTGTAGGGTCAAAACTAGAAGAAAAAAAAAGGAAACCAATTTCTGAAGAATTCTGTTTTTACATATCACTACTGCCCATGTTTAACCATTTCAAGTTAAGATGCTTTCTGGATTTAATACTCTGAAATTTAAGATTTTCAACCAATCCTTTATCAAGGTACAACCAATGATTTAATAAAAATATAGACCTTTGTCTGTATAGTACCTTTTCTTTTAAAGGGCTTAAGGTATCTTGCATATGATCACAATTACTTTATTAATATTCCTGGAAAAAGTATGTTATGGTAATTATTCTTTATTTTTGGACTTGCTGGGGAAATGGTGCACTAATAACAGAAGAACTGACATTTACTGGACCCTTACTGAGTGATAGGCATTGTTGTAAGCACTTTACATTTAATCCTCATAAAACCCTATGGGATTGGGACTATTCTTATCCCCAGTACAGATGAGAACACTGAAGCACACAAATACTATGTGACTTTCAAAGTAGCCAAGCAGGCAGATGACTGAGCCAGATGTAAACACAGGCTGCTGGACTCCATGCCATGTTCTTGGAACCACACACCATTAGGGCTCTGCAGGTAGGTAGTCTTCCTGGGCCTCCCTCATCAGTGGCTGCAAGAGCCTCACAGCCAGGTCTCAGGCTCCAGGTCTTCTAGCCTTGCACGTCCTTTATGTGAGTCTATATCCCATGAGTTGTCATAAACTCAAGCCCTTCACATAGACAAAATTCAAACAAAATCCATGCATGCCTATAGCTGTAAAAATAGATTTAAGTGACTTTCTTAATACCTAAATTTACTTAAGGCACATTCCATTCTACACATTTTACCAATATCTAAAACTGTTTTTCAAAATTTCTAGAACATGATTAACAGAGAGCCATACACTTTACTCCATGACTCAGACATACATACACACAGATAACTGACAAAAATGTTTCAAGAAACCATATTTATCCATATTATGTGTTATGCTCTTAATATTTTATCTTCATTACATTTAAAAATGCTGGCTTCAATCTAGTAAATTAACTTCATGACTCAATAATATGTTGGGAGTCACCGTTTTTAAAAAACTCTCATCCAATATTTCTATTATCTCTATCCCAATTGAGCAAACAATAAAGGAAATCAATAAAGGAGGAACTTTGGCATTGAACATACCACCGTAACAATCAAATTCTTTACTTTTTTGTAGTGCCATCAGGCTCTGTTCCTGCCATTAAAAAAATTTACCATCATATCACAAGCATTGCCATATTTCTTATCATAAAAATGTATCATTTACCCAGAACTAGTATTGAGTGACAAAGCATCTTGAAAAGCAAAGCAAAACTAAAACAAGAAAATAAATTCTTTAGTTGCAGTAGAAAATGTTATCTAAACAACTGTCAACTCATACTGGATTGACAATACAAAAACAATCAAGTTAATAGTTTGGGGTTGACTCTCTGTGGCTAAGCTGCTCAAATTCAATTAGAAGTTTAAATCCCTACATGAACACACTGAGTGGTGAAAATACTAATGGAGAAGGAGGCAAGAGAGAGCCAAAGGAATGGTCTGAAAGAAAAAAGCACACTCATACTCTATTCACCCCTCCACTGTATTTGCAACCCACAGAGCAAGTTTACTTCTGACTTCAAATGCCAATAAAAGTCATTGAGATAACCTGCAGCTGATTGAACAATTTCAATAAGATGAACAAAGTGATATTTTTCAAGGAGGGTCTTTTGTATTGTTCAATGCAATCAGGCTTAGATTATGCTTCTAGGAAATCCCTTTTTGGCATACTCTCTCATTCCCCACTGTGGCAGTTTGGAAACTTTTCTTTCCCTCCTGTCTTAGAAGAATAGTTGTCCCTTCTTTCCAAAACTGCCCTACAAACTGGGTTTAATCCCATGCCCCCTACCTTCCCCAGGATCCTGCTCAAGAATGGATCCCTCTCTCTCTTGCCTTGAAATGTCATGCCCACAAATATATCCATTCACCTCTCTCAGACTCTAGGAAACCACTTCTTCCTTCAACCTGGCTGCTACCATTACTTTTTTAAAAAGCACCATCTATTCTCTCTTAAAACCCCCTATAGTCCTAGCTGCTGTGGTTCAGTGCACTGAGTGCTGGCCTGTGAACAAAAACCCCCTACAAACTGGCTTCTGTCCCCTCCACTCAGATCGATTTCCTGGATTCAAAAAAGTTCAACAAGTGTATGCCAGGCACTGTAACAGGGAATGCGGATACAAAGGAAAGAAAGTCCCAATCTCAAGCAATTCAGTTAAGGTTTCCAGAGAGCTTGCAATCATCAAATCTAAATGACTCTGCCTGATCCTCTAGTCTCTTCAACCCTCCCCAGAAATGCACAATTATGATCATCTTAAACTTCTCTCTGCCTTTGGCCCTCTGCAGCTTATAGGAAGTGAAGGTGGGAAAGGAGCCAGCAAAGTGAATGACAAATGGTTAGAGAGATGAGAAAAGATCCTGAAGAGTGTGGTCTAGATAAAAGCAAATAGCTCATTTTCAGATGAGAAATGAAATGAGAAGCAACCCTGAACACATGTACGTGTGCACATGTGTGCACAAACACACATCTGCTTTTCAGTCTAGATGTGGCCTTCAGAACACCAGTGTCCTAGTTCACACTATGGATCTCTTGCTTGGCCCTCTGACTTCCCCTTCCTTGTGTCAGGAGCTCTTGTCTCCCAGCTATTCTTCATGATGTAGTATCTAGTCTTATCACTTATTTGAAAACCTTTAGTGGTCTCTGCTCTTTCCCAAAGCACAAACTCCTTACCCTACCAAGGACTTCCACTGGATGGCCCCAGATCAATTCCTTTTCCCCATACTCCAGCCGAACATCACTGGCTACCCCCATAAACACTTTGCAATGATTCCAGCCTTCCCTCTGTTATGTCAAGGGTCAGAGTCTTACCTCTGCCTGAAATTCCACTTCCTCTACCATCCATACCCACTGGAAATGATAACCAACCTTGAAGGCCCAACCTAAATGACTATCAGTTTCATGCAGGCTTTTTCAGTCTGGGTTGGATGTGGTATCCAATGGACTTCCCCTGCATTTCTCTTATAGTGCCAAATGTACACTCTCCTATATTGGGGCCATACATGCTTGCCATCACTTCTGTCACATCCCTGAATAGGACTAAGTATTATTGATCCTATAGTACTCCTCACCTGCCATCACTGCTCCTCCACCATCACTCAAAACAGTGCTTTGAAATGAAATCAATTTATGAAACAGTTGCACATGTTGACTTAAATACCAGGGACTGATATTCCAAAAGCTGTGTCAGTAGCTGGTCTGTTTTTAATCTGTATCTTGTATTGTTTTGGTGTGTAGCTTAACTTTTTTAAAGATGACTTTTAGTGGTTAAAAGTTACAGAATTTACTGTTCCAAAACTTTGTGTAAGCAACTCACATTTGTTTCTCCAGTTTGTCACTTTATTCACTTCCTAAAGGAAGAACTAGGGATTCCAAGAACAGATACAAAAAAGAAAGCAAAGTATCATAGATTTAAGAAATCAAACCCTCTGTGGACCACTCCAATGACAGCAACCTGGCTTTAGTGCTAGATCCACAATTTCTAGAAATCCATCCCATCTGTTTTCCTATAATAAATTTCCCCTTCATTTTCTTCAGTAAGAAAACCATCATTATACAACTCCCATACAGAAGTCATTATGCTGAAGTTAGAGAGATATTAAAAAACCCTGATTCCCAGCTTGATAAGGAAGGATGGAAAATTGCTACATAATTATTATATAAGGCAAACTGAGATAAGTGCTCTGATAGAAGGACCTGCCATGTCTAATGAGCGAGAGGTGAGATGAACTACCACCATGGAAATACACAAAATGTGGAAAAATGACCTAGGACTGAGCAAAATGATGGAGGATGGGCTTTAAAGAGACAAGGGGAGTGTAGGTGAAGGGGACAGGAAAACCAAAGGCTCTAAGTCGAGAAACTTCTATGTATACCAGAGGAGCATAGAGTGGTCCTGTGTGGTTGGTGCATAGGGTATAAATCATGGGAAGTCCCTGAGAATTTTTTTTTGTGGGGAGTAGGATACAGAGTGACATGATCAAAACTGGCAGCATTGGGTAGGATAAATTGAAAGAATAAACTGAAAGAATTTAAGCATGGCTTAAATTAGAAAGCACAAGTAGAAATGGGAAAAAATATTTGAGAGTTACTAATAAGGAGAACCTATAGGATTTGGAACAGATGTTTTTATGAGAGGAAAGGCAGGGAAAGAGTAAGAAAGTTGACTTCAAGTTCTCAAATTTGAGCAATTGAGGGACATGTAAAGAGTAGGTGTGTTGAACTGGGAAAAGGTTAGGAAGATAATGAGCTTGTGATCCTCGTGGACTTCCAGAGGAAGCTGCTTGAGAGTTAGGCTTGTTAGATTTACTTAAGGTGAATATCAGGGTTAGATTTAGAAATCACCCATACAGCAATGGCAACTTAAGCTATGGGACTAAATGAAACCATCAAGGCAAAGAAAGTAACATGAGAAGAGGGCTGACAGGGGACCACTGATAAGAAGTTTACATTCAAGGAAAACACATAATCAGTGGGGATGGAGAAGGAATAGACAAGATGGTAGAAGAACACAGAAACCAAAACTTGCAAACAGGTGCTCAAAATGGTTGAATGCCTGGGAGACAGCAAACAGTATTTTTATTATTTTTTTTAAATTTATTTATTTAAATTGTTGTTCTTGTACAGTTTCATGTCTGCAAACAGTATTAAGATTGAAGTGAGACACTAGATTTGATCAGGAAAAGGTCATGAGTTGCAAGAAGGTACCTCCAATAAAGCTGGATAGTGGAATGGGTTGGAGGAATGAATGAACTGCAGATAAGCCCAGAATATTCTTTCCAGAAGACTAAACTGAAGTGAGAGATGGAACAGTAGTTTAGGGAAAAGCTGGCCCAATACTTGACTTTTTTAGGGGAGTAAACCCTAAGAAAGGTAGAAGATGCCAGAGAGAGGGTAGGGGTGATGGAGCAAGATCTTGTATATGGACTGGGGCCTCAGTTTCTTCAAACTTATGTGAATCAGTCTTTAAATTTCTGATAATTTAGGGCCAAATATGTAAAACCCAAGACAGAACACTTTCCTTAACTGAATTTTCATGGGTTAGACCTACATTCTTTCATAATAATTCAAAGATGTGGTACCATTAAACTTTTTATCCTAAGAGTTAAAAATATTTAGTATTGAAATATCTTTTAAATCACATATAATCAAAAACTGAGAAAAGGCTGAAAATGTGTTCAACTCTATAATTGCATTTAAGCATTACATATGAATCTATAATCAATACATGACTCATGATGAGTACTTCATATTCTTCTAGACCTCTGTAGTCTCTGTTTAATTGTCCCTTTTATCAATCATGGATTTCCTTTGACTGAAACAAGTGTTAATAAAAATTGGGAAGAGAGAAGGCTTTTTCTTGCTAGAAAAAAATCTGAGGCATTTATTGCAAATTAATTTATTAATTAAAAGATAGCCATAGGAAGAAGGGCTAAATTACATGGCAACTCTTCTATTTAATGATCTCATTTATCACCTTCAGTGTAGTCAACAACATGTTTGTCCTACACTAAAAACAAAGGTGCATGCATGCGTGTGTGTGTATATATATATACAAATTTCCTTGCTTACCCCTTAGAAAATATTTGCCTCCAAGTTTGTTTAGAGTCAAGCAGAAGAGGAGAGGAGTAAGAACATGTGAACAAGGCATGACAGGAAAAAAAAAAAGGCAAGACCAAGGCAGAATGTAAAGACTGTTTTAAGAGGAAGATGCATAGAAGGCTTTATTTCAATCATGCGGTAAAACAAAATTGGATTCCTCAGTTTGGTGAACAGGAAGGAAAAGTTCCAGTTATACACAGTCCAAATCTTGTTATAGATGAAGTTATAGATCATAATTAAACGCACAGATACATCTGTCCTGCCAAATATACATTAAACACTATCAAATGACATTTAAAGTGCTATTCCTTAAAAAAAAATAAACCTGTCTTATTCAGCAACTGCCTGCAATACCTGTACAATGTATCTGTATTTTAGAAGTATGCCTGCTTAAATGGCATTTAGGCTCAGACTTGTTCCCATTTATAACTGGTGCCACAAAAGCTTGACATGCATCACTTGTTAGCTCCCAAGTTGAGAGCCAACAACATCTGGCATGTGACTTCACAGCACTAAGGTCGGCATGGACCACTTCACAGCCTCATGTTTTTACAGAGAGCTGGCCAAGACCGAGAACATACCCAGGGGTGTAAGAGCACAGGTGGCTCCAGGTGAAGCTCCCAGGCTCACTCGGGGCTCCAACGCATCTTGAGGCCTATACTGCAGGCACCTGGGGTGGGCCACCCCACACAGACCAGAAGGCCTGCTCCCCTCTGGGAATGGTTCCATCATCTTTAAGAAACATTATTGCATACACATCACACTGGTGAGTGCAACACAGACAGTATGTGAAAGAGGAAACACCCAAGAAACTTCCAACACTGAGGAGAACCCTAGAATTTACCAGACTATGGGC
Source organism: Anoura caudifer (assembly GCA_004027475.1). Taxonomy (NCBI): domain Eukaryota; kingdom Metazoa; phylum Chordata; class Mammalia; order Chiroptera; family Phyllostomidae; genus Anoura; species Anoura caudifer. The sequence goes on along the minus strand of PVKU01014747.1, from coordinate 11,856 downwards.
CAGGGGAAAGGCGTATCTTGTGAGGATCTCAAACATATCTCTTCTGCTGTGGCCTTCTTGTTTCAGTGCAAATCTCAGGTTTCTCATGTCCTGGGGGCAGGAAATTTGACAGATTAGTCTCCAAATAAAGTCCCATTTGTTAGCCAAAAATCTTCTATTCAACTAAGGAAGTAGAAGATTCACTTACCTGAAAGGGCAACTCAGCTAGATTACTAAGCAACTTACTTTGTGTGGTGTGGTATTTTGAAATATTCAGTTAAAAAAACTCCTAAAATATTCACATTGTAGTTATGAATGTAAAAACAAAGCAACTAGTGCTAAAGAGAAGACAGAGCTAAAATTCATTTGATAAAAATATAAATGAAACCTTGTCTTGTACATCATCTGCTGTGCCTATTTACTTTAACTGGTTTCTGTGGTATTTTTAATCATAAAAGTATATTTTATTCATAGAACTTTTCAAATATATATCTGCTATCAAGTATAATCTCAAAATTGTTAAACGTGCAATTAAAATACAGAAGCTCTTTCCCTCACCCCTCAAGATTTTAAACTCTTATTTTAAAAAATCAGGAAATGCCCGACATTTTAAGCTGTCATACAAGTAATGTACAACATTTTTACTACACAACTTTTCTTTTCAGAGTTCTATATAGCCACATTAAAGTGTCCCATATTTGGAGTGACTACACTTCCAGGAATAACAAATGAATGATCAAAACCATATTTTAAGGGTAGCTTCTGTTATCTGTCTCTTTAATAAGCAGGAAAATTTTCCTTTAAATCAAATCTAAACAAAATAAGCTCCCTTAAATATCAATTTGTATTATATATCAAACTAATGTTCTATCTCATTTTCAAAGCCAGAGTTCTGTCTCTTAATCACGGCACTAAGAATGTTATATTATGCACCACATGTTCAGTAAAAAAAAAAGTGTCATGCTGGACCCTGGGGATGCAAATACTCAGGAGTGAGACAGATTCAGTCCCTGCTCTTTTGGATGTCATCATCTTCATATTTTTCAAAGTGCTTTTTAATTTATTATCTTGAGGGCACTATTAAAATGTCCTAAGTGTTAGATGTGAAGGACCAGCAAAGGCATTGCCATATAAAACCCAAAATACAAATGGCAGCAAAGGAAGTATAAAGAACCAGACTCTAAGAATGCTAATGAATGACCCACGGTTGATCATTCTATATGCAGATGGCTTCTACTGGGCCTTGCCAAATCCAGGATTTTGTGCTTTTATTTTTAAAAGCATGTGACTGAATAAAATCCAAAAACTGTTTCACAATATAGTCCAAGAAAACTGGAATATTACTTGTTTGTGACCATTGTCTTTGAACTCAATGCTAATTCCAAGAAATATGGATGTAACATTTGAGAATTATACCTGCTGAGGTGTTCCTAGCCCTTTGTTCTTATAATAAACAGTCAAAGGATAAGAATGTGCTTTTTCTTATTAATTTTGAGTGATTCATATTTAAGTTTTTCCTACTGATAAAGCAACAAACAGACTTTGTTAAAATTCTATTAGAATTAAAGTCACTTCAAAATCATCAAAATAGCAACCCCATTTCCCCTTGAGTACTGTAGTATCTGTACTATAACACTGTACTCCCGTGGATCCTCTTATGTGAAATGCAAAAACTTTCCTTAAAAGTAAATCCACATATTTCTAGACCTTGAAGGGTAGACTGTAGCTGGGATCATGGATAAGGTATAAGGTAGCTTGGATTAAAACAAAAACAAAAAAGGGTAAGGTGGGGAGTGATGGAGAATTTTAGTTCAAGTCTAAATATGACATAATCCTTTGGTTTTTGATAGAGTGTAGAAGTCTGTAATTGATCTTTTATAATTCAGAGACAAAAATACTGCATTGTGTTCATAATCCAAAGAAAGCTATAAGAGGTTGGTTTGAGATGGTTTTAAGAAATCACAGTGAATGAGACCAGGGAAAGGATACTTGGGTTTTCATTGTGGCTCTTCTACCAGCTCCTTGGGCAACCCTATACAAGTAATTCTGCTTGGCAGAAGCTTCATTTTCCCATCCACAGAATGAAGGACTGGCCCGGAGTCACCAAACTTCAGCTTAGTTCAGTCTTTGTGTGGTCTTCAAGCTAAGAATGTTTTTTTTAAAGTATTTTAAAGGGTTAAAAACCAAAGCAAATCACAGAGCTGTACACATGATGGAGATGCTATTGGCCCACAAAGCCTAAAATATGTGCTATCTGGCCCTTTACGGAAAAAATTACTAGATTGATTAGTTAGAAGTCACCAGAGACACTTGAAAGAGTACCAGCATTCTGGGACCCCGAATTCAGAGATTACAGTAGGATTTGGGGTAGAACCCAAAGATCTACATTTTAAAGATGTTTTCGGTTTACCCCACGCACATCTAAGTGTAAGATCCACTGAAACAGATGACCTCCACACCCATCTAGCTCTTTCTAGGACTGGGCATTCTTCTACAGATTATAGTGTTCTGATAATACCTTGAAAATAAGCTTCCTTGACAGAGGGTTTATTTCGTTGTTTGCAAAAGGATTATCTCACCGTATTTGGATCCCAACTTGATTTGTTGGGTAATCTTAGCTAAGTTACCTAACTCTTTTTATCCTTAGACTTCCTAACTGTCCATCTCAGAGGTTTACCCTGAGTACTGAATGCAAATTACCTGGCCTATGTTTGGACAGACAGGGATGCTCAATAGATGACTACTATTGTAACTGATTAAGTTTTATTATTATTAAAGCTCGGCCAACCACCATGCCAAAACAAAATGTTAAGCCACCACCTCTGAAAACTATCCATGAAAAAGTTAGAAATGTTGTTAGAGGTAAGAACATATCCTGTTAACAGAGGGAACAATCTCCTATACGTCTCCTTCCTTTCACTGTGTGGAGGAATCTAGCTGGTAACACATCACATGAAGGGACACTAGACGTAGACTTGGACAAAAACTAAATGTGAAATTTTACTTATAAAGTTTTCTTTCTGTGCAATCAAGCTATGAAAATAACCAGTTCAAGTCCTCACACTTGGTGATAACAGTGGGTCCTTTTATAGGATCATTTCCCTAGTTTGGAAAGCTTGATCATGAGGGAAGAACAAGGGTCTTTTATTTATTTTTTAACCCACTTAACTTTTCCCTATCATTCAACATCAAAGTGCCTTTTTTCCATGTAAGAAAGTACTGAATCTCTTACTTTACAAGTAATATCTAGACCATAGGAATTCTCTCCTCTACTTGTTGCACCTCCCATTTTTTCAATTCTTGAGATCACTCCCAGAGAAACATCAAGTATTGGAGCAGAATCCTATAATGGACAAAAACACAAAAGTCAGTATTTCTGTCAGTATAATTAAAACATTGAAAACAAATTTAAAACAACCATATGCTTTCAGGGTGTTTTTACCTTTGCCCTTTCACCACTTTTTATCATAAAAAATATCATATAATGTAGATCACACATGAAGGAGCAAGCATTAAAATAATCACTTATGCAGCCAAAATGCATCCCCAAACATGTGACATTCTGCACTGCCTACACAATGAAGACTAAACTCCTAGGTACACAATTCAAGGGCCTATAATGTTGCTTCTAGCCTGTCTCTACAGGCTTCTATCCCACGGCATTCTGTTCTCCAACTAAGCGAATGTCTTCACCATTCTTCAAATATTTCAGCTACAATCAGGCCTATGTGCTTTGTGCATGTTGTTCCTTTTGCCTAGGCTGATCTTATCTTTCCCTACTACCGATATTCTTCCTGTGGCTTAAATCTTGGTTCAGCATGCATCACTTCTCACAAAGCCTTGCTTTCAAATTAGATCACATAGTACTGATCACTTCCTCTTCTGAGGTTCTAAAACACTTGACTCAGACTGCTGTTATACCACTTACTTCACTCTATCTTCTTACCATGAATTTCCACGTCTGTATTCCCCCACTAAAACCAAGCAGCTGGAAGTCATGTCTATGTTAGGCATGCATGCATTTCACAAAGCAGAAGGACCTGAATATATAGGAATGCTTCTCCATCATTTTTTATCCAATGCTGACTGCAAAGGATCCATCCATAAGATTGCTGTTATGATGAAATCACATCAGTGAAGTCATTCTGCAATCCTTGCAACAAGATAACAGCAGCTGCCATGTACAGAATTCCTTATCTGTGCCTGTTACTTCAACAGGGGCTTGGCATACATCATATCATTTTATTCTCACAGCCATTCTGGATGTAGGCAAAGTATTCCCATTTCTAGATGTAGCAACCAAGGCTTTAAAAACCTTTAGTAAATGGCTTAGTAAATATGAGGAAAGGTTGAGATTCAAGATGAGGTTTAGGAACATACATCAAAAGAGCCATAAAAATGGTCCTACACTTTTGCTCCATAACTGCACTCCTAACAACTTATATTACAGCTATTGCGCACTGGAAGAAAAAGCTGTAAGTGTGAAGATGCTCAAGGGAGCCAGAAGTGAATATCAGGATATAGAAAATTAGAGTTAGTCAACTCGATGGAATTAGCATGCAGCTACTAAAATAATTATGGGACATGGAAAAATAAATTTAAATGGAAGAAAGAAGCATACAAAATATACTGTGACTACAACAATGTAAAATGTATATTCATATGGACAAAAATAGGAAAGGCTATATAATGTTTTAAATTGACTATTTTCTTTAACATTGTTAGATAACTTTGATAATAAAGGAAAAATTTTAAAGGTGCTTATTAAACTTTTGTTCTTTAAAAGATGTTCTTTTGGGGGATATCAATAAAATTTTTTCTTTTACTTTAATTCCTTCTCCTTAAAACACAATATTAAAAAAATTAAGTGTTTCCTCATAAAATGTAATAGAGTTCACAGGCATTCCAGAAATTCAGAAAGTTTAAGACTGGGGGCATCCATGCCATGGAATGCTACTCAGCTATAAAGATGAAGGAACTATGGATGCATGCAATCACCTGGAAAAATCTTAAGGGCATCATACTGAATGTATAAAGCCAATCTCAAAAGGTCATGTGTTACATAATTCCATTTATAGCATTCTTGAAATGACAAAACTGTAGAGATGGAGAAGAGAGAAGTGGTTACCAGGGATGGAGGAGGAGTGTATGACTATGAAGTGACAGGATGAGGGAGTTAGTTTGTGTTGACAGAACAGTTGCATATCTTGACTACTGGTGGTAGTTACATAAATTTATACATGGGTTTAAATGTGATAGAGTTGTATGCAAAAACATATAAAATGAGAGCATGAAAGAAAACTGATGTAACTGTATTGTACCACTCAACTTCCTGGTTTTGATAAGGCAGTATAGTTATTACAGAAGCTAGGTCAGGTATACACAGGACCTCTCTGTACTATATATCAAAGTTCTTGAAAGTTCATAATTATGTTAAAATAAAAAGTTTAAACAGTGTAAAAGAGTATGGTTATTATGACACAGAGGAAAGAGTACAAGCTCTTAAGTTCGACAAAAATGGTTGAAATTTGAGTTTTGACATTTATTAGCTGAATGCTTTTAGCAAGTTAGTGTATCTCTTGGCCACATTTACCTATAACGTAGAGATGATTAGAGATAATGGACTTATATTACTTGGCGTGGTGCCTGTCACACGGTAGCTAGAAAACAATGGAAGTTATTATTATAGCAAAGGATTCCTTAGTATTTGGAAGACATAGCTGTGCTATGCAACAATATGGCTCAATATGCTCTGGCATGCAGTTACAGGTCTTTCTGTTTGTACCTATAAGGAGGCATATTTTTAGCTGTTCATGGGATAAGTCACCTCACTACGTGACTGAAATCCAAATCCCTAGAGAAAAAAGACACTACTCAGTAACTGTGCACATACATAGCTGTATATTATAATGTATTTACTTCTCAATACAATCTAGTTATTAAAAACATACTATCAAGCAGCCTGTTATTATTCTTAGATTATATTGAGATTTATGAATATCTGTTTAACTGTATTCCTAAATGCCAAGCTTATACCTAAAAATGCATAGAGTAGATACTAAATAAAAGTCTAAAAGTCTGATACTATAACAACATGGAAACAAGAATATGAACAAAGCAGAAGAATTAAAAGTTAGATGAGACCTTGCTGTTCCTTGTCCCTGTGTAGAGGGAATTCTATAACTCTGATTACCCTAACCCTATAGAAAACAGAAAATGGCATACTAAGAAGAACCAGCCAGCTCCTGATGAAGGGCACCCACAGTCTAATGAGGCTACATGCCATGTTCTCCCTGAATGATAGGTTCAAAGTCAGATAACCCAGCAGGCCAAACTGGAAGATCCAGGAGTAGGAAAATTAGTTTCCATCTCTAGAAAAACTAAGTTGTCACTATCTAAACATTATTAAATACTTAAGAATTCTCAAAGGTCCATTCTAACTCAAAACTCTGTGCCTATGGCCTCTGAGTATCTAAAATAGTTGAGCAGTAAATATAACAATCTATAAAGGTGCACTCATTTACTATCTCTCTTTTGAGTATATACTGAATAACCGAAACTGTACTGTTCCCTAGGGACCACAGAGATTAAATAAGATGCAGACACTGCCCTCAGGGAGTTCAAGGCCTAGTCTGGGAGGTAAGATGCATGTACCCAAACAGCCACAATGCTAGGGTGCAAGTGCTAAAAGCCATTTAAAAAAGTCCAGACAAAGTGGCACAAGGAGTCATAGAAGAGCAAGATGATTTCCTATCAACAGGGTCACATGAAGACTCTGTGGTGATGGTGACATTAAAGATGATCCTTAAAAAATAAAATAATAGGTTTTTGAAAAGATGGCGGCACAGTAGGAGGGAGCAGATTCCACTTTCCCCGACACATGGGACAAAAACCTAGCTGATCTACGGAAGAACAGAGCAAACAGCCAACAGTACCAAAGCATAGATGAAAATAGAAGATCAAAAATTGTACCAGACATTGAAAAACCAGACAGTAAGGAGTGTACTTCAGGACAATAAGGGCCCAGGGATTGGCGCGGAGACCAGGGCGGCTGAAGCCCCATGCCTGGTGCTCGTGGGGTCTGCCACAGGGCTCTAGGGAGGGAACCGGGTCAACCACATCCTCCCAAGCCAAACAAAGTTTGAGCAGCACCGGGAGAGACCTGGGTGCTTGAAGTCTCACAGAGAGGACTTAAAGTCTAAGTGGCAAACACACAGGGGCTGGGAGCACCCACGCATAGCCCTGGGAGGAGTGCACAACTGAGCCGGTGAGACCAGAGGTGCCGGGACCACTAGAGGTTCCCGTCCGATAAGAGGTACCATTTGAGCAGACTCCCCCCCCCCCGAGCAACCAGAGGCACCATGCAACCAGAGGTGCCCAAGCGACCAGAAGCACCCATGCGACCAGAGCTGCCTGCAACCAGAGGAGGGGGTTTTGTGGAAGACCTGGAGCTCATACCCATGAACTTAGGGTGAGTGCACACAATGCAGGAAACCCACGGAGCCCACACCCATAAACTCCAGTTCGCACACGTGCCACGTAGGAGACTCAGAACTCACACCCATAAACCTGGAGAGTGCTCTATCCAAAGGTGATCCGAGCTTACACGCATAAACCCGGGAAAGCACGCGCTCTGCCGAAGGCCCAGTGTGCAGAGGCACTGGCTAGCCCTGGGGAAAGTGCACAGCTAACACTGCAGATAGTAGCCCAAAGCTGACTGAGTGCTGAACAGGGAGAAAAGCAATACCAGTCCCCGCTCAGCCCCTTGAAATCAGCAAGACCAGAAAAACTAGTTTGGCCAGTTTGAAACCAGCAAGAGGTTTTTTTTTCTGTGTGTGTTTTTTTAATTATATTATTTTATTATTTTTTATTATTTTTATTTTTTTATCCCTCGATTCCTTGCTTCTATTTACTTCTTTCTTGTTTTATTCCTTCTTTCCTTCTTTCCAATTTTATCTCTTCTTCCTTCCTCTTTATTTTCTTTTCTCTTTTTAAATACCCACAAGTGAAGCAAAAAAACCTGGAACTGGGGAGGGGAAGATGGCAGCGCAGTAGGAAGGAGCATATTTCGCTTCCCCCTACACACGGTAGAATATTCTGGCCAATTTACATCGGAACAGAGCAAACAGCCATCAGAAACACAGCATATTTGAAATCAGGAGATCAAAAATTGTAGTGGACACTGAAAAACCAGATGGTAAGGAGAGTACTTCGGAACGGTAGGAGCCCAGGGGGCAGCGCGGACACCAGGGCTGGGTCTGAGGCCCAGGCGGGCTCTCGCCAGGCTCGCCACAAGATTAGGGAGGGAGCTGGGTCAACTGCTCCCTCCCCAGCCAAACAAAGTTTTAGCGGCACTGGGATAAACCCAGTTGCTTGGAATCTCGCAGAGAGGAGTTGGGGTCTCAGTGGCAGACAAGCTGGGGGTGGGAACACCCACGCATATCCCGGGGAAGGACTGCATACCAGAGCTCGCCTGATTGTTGGTGGCCAGTGCCACTGGGATAGCCACACACCTGAGCTCCCGGGGCCTTGGACTCCCGGCACCCAAGGGACAGCTGCAGGCGTGGGCTTGCGGGAGGCCAGTGCCCATGGGTCCTTTGGCTCCTGGCGCCATTGAGACAGCCAGGCGCCTGGGCTCGCGAGGGAGCCTGGTGCCCGTGGGACAGCTGCTCGCCTGAGCTCGCGGGACCTCCGGCGCCCAGCGCCACTGGAACAGGCGTGCGCCCATGGGATGGCTGTTCCGCTGCTCGCCTGAGCTCGCGGGGCCGTCAGCTCCCAGTGCCAGTGGGGCAGCCACTCGCCTGAGCCCACCATCCACTGGGGACAATTGCGTGAGGATTGGCGCCCGTGTGTGACCACAGGTAGCTGCGAGATCATAGGCATCTGCTTGCAACTGGGATAGGCACACGCTTCCTCAGAACTTACACCTGAGGCCCTGGCCGGAGAGGCCCAGGGCTAGCTCTGAGGACAGTAGCACAAAGATAGCTGAGCCCTGAACAGGGACAAAACCAATACTGTCACCCCTAGGCCATTACAGCCAGCAAGACCAGAAACACCACCTCAGCAAGATTGAAAACAGCAAGAGTTGTTGTTTTTTTTTAAATTTATTTTTTTCTTTTTTCTGGTTGCTTTTTTCTTTTTTTTCTTTTTTTAAATTTTATTTTTTTATTATTTTTTATTATTTTTATCATTTTTTAATCCCTCAACACCCTTTGCTTTCCGTATCATCTTTCTTGCCTTATTCCTTCTTCCTTTCTTTCCAATTTTATCTCTTCTTCTTTCCTCTTCTTTCTTTTCTTTTTCTTTCTTCTCTTCTTTCTTCTCTTTCCATTTTTTCCTCTTTTCTCTTTTTAAATACACACAAGTAAGACAAAAACAAAACAAAACAAAACAACAACAAAAAAAACACCCAACCCTGGAACTGTGAAAAAACCAGAGTTGGTCCGAAGGAGGGGGCATTTCAACAGATAAGACAGTGGAACCTGTGAACACCAGGATACCTGAAGCAGACAGCAGCACTGAATCTCACAGGTATTCTACCACAGAAGTTCACACCATAAAACCAGGGAGCCAGAACAGACCAATTTGAGAAGTTAAGGCTAATAAGAAGAACCTCAAAAACAAAGGGAAGACAAAGAAATAATCCCCAAATGAAAGGGAAGGAGGAAGCCCCAGAAAGCATGCTAAATGAAACAGAGGCAGCTCAACTGTCAGATTTTGAGTTCAAAGCAATGGTTGTCAGGAAGCTCCACGAGCTCTCAATGAGCTACCAGAAACTACAGGGAAACTACGAGGAACTCACTGCAAACTATATCAACATGAAAAAGGAAATAGAAAACATCAACAAGGGCCAAGAGGAAATGAAGAATACAATTTCTGAACTGAAGAACACAGTGGAAGAAATGAAAAGCAGAACTGATGAAGCAGAAGATCGGATAAGCGAGTTGGAGGACCAAGTAGAAAAATACACACAGAATGAGCAAGAAAAGAGGCTCAAAAAGAATGAAGAGGGATTAAGAGAAATGCAAGACAATATGAAATGTAATAACATGCGTATAATAGGGATACCAGAAGGAGAAGAAGAAGAGCAAGGGATAGAAAACCTATTTGAAAAAGTAATGATGGAAAACTTCCCTAATTTGATGAGAGAAAAAGTCACACAAATCCAGGAAACACAGAGGGTCCCAATCAAGAGGAACGCAAAGAAGCCCACTTCAAGACACATCATAATTAAAATGGCAAAATTCCAAGACAAAGAGAGAATCTTAAAGGCAGCAAGGGAGAAAAAGGAAGTAACGTACAAGGGGTTCCAATAAGGCTGGCAGTTGACTTCTCAATGGAAACGCTCCAAGCTAGAAGAGAATGGCAAGAAATATTCCAAGTAATGAGAACCAAAGGACTGCAACCAAGACTACTTTACCCAGTAAGGCTTTCAATCAAGATAGAAGGCTAAATAAGGAGCTTCCTAGACAAAAGAAGTCTCAAAGAATACACCTCTACCAAACCAGTTCTGCAAGAGATGCTGAAGGGACTGTTTTAAGGAAAGGAAGGAAAAGGGAGAGAGAGAGAGAGAGAGGAACATACGTACGAAAATGGCAATGAATCAGTCCCTATCAATAATAACCTTAAATGTAAATGGATTAAATGCTCCAATCAAAAGATATAGAATAGCTGAATGGATAAGAAAGCATGACCCACACATATGCTGCCTACAAGAGACCCACCTCAGGACAAAAGACCAACACAGACTCAAAGTGAAGGGCTGGAAACAAATTTTTCAAGCAAAGGAATGGAAAAAAAAGCCGGGGTTGCAATACTCATATCAGACAAAATAGACTTCAAAAGACGAGCCATAAAGAGAGATCCAGAAGGTTACTTCATAATACTCAAGGGAAGAATCCAGCAAGAAGACAAAAACATTGTAAATATATATGTACCCAAAATAGCAGCACCTAAATACATAAAAAAAATCTTAGAGGACATCAAGAAAGTTATTGACAGCAATACAATTATAGTAGGGGATTTTAACACACCATTGTCAAAAATGGACAGATCTTCCAAACAACAAATCAACAAAGATATTGTGGCATTGAACAACATTCTGGATGAAATGGGATTAACTGATATATATATACAGCCCTTCATCCCAAAGAAATTAACTACACATTCTTTTCTAATGCACATGGAACATTTTCAAGGATAGACCACATGATAGGACATAAAACAAGCCTCAACAAATTCAAGAAAATTAAAATCATACCAAGCATTTTCTCTGAGCACAAGGGACTGAAACTAGAAACCAACCCTGATGGGAAAAACCCAAAATCCTCAAAATCATGGAGATTGAATAGCATGTTAATAAACAATGTATGGGTCAAGAATGAAATGAGGGAAGAAATCAAAAAGTTTCTGGAAACAAATGAAAATAAACTCACAACGACCCAAAACTTATGGCACACAGCAAATGCAGCCCTGAGTAGAAAGTTCATAGCAATACAGGCCTACCTAAAATAGATACAAACATTTCAAACAAACAACTTAACCCTACACCTACAAGAACTTGAGGAACAACAACAAAGACAGCCCAGAGAAAGTAGAAGGAAGGAAATAACCAAGATCAGAGCAGAATTAAATGACATAGAGACTAAAAGCACAATTCTATGGATCAATGAATCCAGGAGCTGGTTCTTTGAAAAGATAAACAAAATTGACAAGCCTTTAAGCAGGCTCATCAAGAAAAAAAGAGAGAGGACCCAAATGAACACAATCAGAAATGAAAGAGGAGAGATTACACCTGACACCACAGGAACACAAAAGGTTGTCAGAAATTACTATGAAGAACTATATGCCAAGAAATTTGAAAACCTAGGAGAAATG
>PVKU01014746.1:0-21487 GCA_004027475.1 Anoura caudifer | reverse complement strand
CCGGTACACATCACTAGTCAATTCCCTCTTGGTTTTTCCGTTCAAGAACTTGGACAAGCTTACAGTTTAACAGTGGGGAGTTTCAATGGAGCATAGAAAATTTGACTTCGGAATCTTAAGAAAGACATTGAAATTATATTTCTTTTAAGTTTTAGCGATCAATCACCAAACAGTATAAACTGTGCTTTTGTTTGGGTATTTTTATGTATCTGCCTTTTACAGGTTGACCAAAATTGAAATCTTCTTAAGTTAATGGCCATTAAGAGCGTTGAGCCCTCTGTGACTCAACAATTTTTAATTTCTAAATTATTTTATACTGGGAGAAGAAATTTTAACTTGACGTTAAAATTTTATAGACCTAGACCTAGATGGTTATGACCATTGTATCTCAGTTTGCTGAGGAAATAACAGGGGAAAAGGACTTAGATAATTGTGTTTTTTTAATTTTATTTTTCAGGTACAGTTTTCATTCAGTAACATTTTCATTCAGTAACATTTTTAACATTTGTACAGTGTATACTTTACAAAGTGTTCAGCCTGATATTTCAAATACCCACCTGGCACCAGACATAGTTACTGACTGTCTAATATATAGACTGTCTAAATACATAATTACTGACTGCATTCCCTATGCTGTCCATGTGACTGTTTTGTGAGTACCAAGTTATAGTTCTCAATCCCTTCCCCTCTGCCATCTCATTCCCCAACACCCTTCCCTGTCTGGGAACCATCAATCTGATCTGTGTATCCATGACTTGGTTTTTATTTTGTTTGTTTATTTTGCTTTTCAGATTCCACATTTAAGTGAATAACATGGTATTTGCCTTTCTCTGACTTATTTCACTTCTCATAAAACTCTCTAGATCCATCCATGCTGTTGCAAAAAAAGTTTCCTTTCTTTTCTGTGGCCAAGTTTTATTTAATTGCATACAACTACCACTGCATTTTTATCCATCTCCTTGTTGATGGGCACTTGGGTTGCTTCCATATCTTGGCTATTGTAAATAATGATGCATAAGCAGAGGGTTCCATGTGTCTTTTCACATTAGTGTGTTAAGCTTCTTGGGATATATACCCAAAAGTGGAATCGCTGGGTCATATGGCAGTAACTTGCTCAATTTTTTGAGCAACTTCCATACTGTTTTCTGTAGTGGCTGCAGCAGTCTGCATTCACAACAACAGTGCACTAGGGTTTCCTGTTCTCCACACCCTCACCCACACAGGTTTGTGGATTTATTGATGATAGCCATTGGGACAGGTATGACTTGATCTCTCATTGGAGTTTTAATTTGTATTTCTCTGATGATTAGTGAAGTTGAGCATCTTTTCATGTCTGCTGGCCATCTGTATGTCCTCTTTGGAGAAATGTCTATTCAGGTCCTCTGCCCATTTTTAAATTGGATTGTTTGGGGTTTTTTGGTGTTGAGTTCTCTGAGTTCCTCATATACTTTAGACATTAATCCTTACTGGATGCATTAGTGGCAGATATCTTCTCCCATTTAGTAGGCTGGTTTTTTGTTTGGTGGTTGGTTTCCTGTGCTGTGCAAAAACTTGTGTGATATAGCCCTGGCTGGTGTAGCTCAGTGGATTGAGCGTGGGCCTGTGAACCAAAAGATCGTGATTCGATTCCCAGTCAGGGCACATGCCTGGGTTGCAGGCCAGTTCCCGGCAGGGGACGCACGAGAGGCAACCACACATTGATATTTCTCTTCCTCTCCCCTTTCCTTCCCCTCTAAAGATAAAATAAATAAAATCTTTAAAAAATACAAATAAAAAACTTGTGTGATATAGCACCATGTTTTTATTTTTTATTTTGTTGTTTCCCTTGTCTGAGGAGATATATCAGAAAAAAATATTGCTAAGAGAAATGCCAGAGATTTTATTGTCTATGTCATCTTCTAGGAGTTTTGTTGTTTCCAGTCCTATGTTTAAGGCTATAATCCATTTTGAGTATATTCTTGTATATGGTGTAAGAAGGTGGTCTAATTTCCGTTTTTCTTTTTGCATGTATCTGCCAATTTTTCCATCACCATTTATTGAATAGACTGTCTTTCCCCTATTGTGTACAACCCCACTGAATGCGACATTGAGATGACTACTGACTAGAGGAATACCAATTGTTCAACAAATGAGATATGCTATCATTATTAATATACTGATGAAAAGTTTAATGTGAAGGCCTTCAAAGGAAGATTTTTCTGTGTCATTAGTTAAAAATTGTTGTTAGTTGAGATGCTCAAGGGCCTGAGGTTAATTTTTCTTTTTGGTGGGATTTAAATTTTTATTTTATTTTATTTTTATTGTTGACACTATTACCGATGACCCCATTTTCCCCCTCCATCAGTCCCCCACCTCTGCTCACCCCCACTCCCAATCCCCACCACCCCAACCAGCCTTTACCACACTGTGGTCTGTGCCTATGGGATTTGCATGTACGCATGTATATTCTTTGGCCAATCTCTTCCAGTTCCTCACCACATCCCACATCCCTTCTGATATCTATCAGTTGTTTCATGTGTGCATGCCTCTGGTTTTAATTTGTCAGTTTATTTTGTTAATTATATTCCACACATTAGTGAGATCCCATGGTATTTGTCTTTCTCTGACTGGCTTCTTTCACTTAGCATAATATACTCTAGGTTCTTCCATGTTGTCACAAAGGGTACAGGTTCCTTCTTTTTTACAGCCACATAGAATTTCATTGTGTAAATTTACTAGTTTAGAGTTTTTAATCCCCTCATCTACTGATGGGCACTTGGGCTGTTTCTGAACTTTGGTGATTGTAAATAACACTGCTATGAACATAGGGGTGAATATATTCTTCCTGATTAGTGTATCAGGATTGTTAGGATATATTCCCAAAAGTGAGATCGCTGGGTCAAAAAGCAATTCCACTTTTAATTTTTGAGGAAACTCCATACTGTTTTCACAGTGGCTGTACCAGTCTGCATTCCCACCAACAGTGCACCTGGATTCCCTTGTCTCCACATCCTCACCAACATTTGTTTATTGGTTTATTGATGGTAGCTGTTCTGGCAAATATGAGGTGTGAGCTCATTGTGGTTTTAACTGGCATCTCTCTGATGATTAGTGATATTATGCATTTTTTCATGTGTTCCTTGGTCTCTTTGAAGGAGTGTCTATTCAAGTCCTGTGTCCCTATTTTAATTGGATTGTTTTTCTTCCTGGTGCTAGATAGTATAAATTCTTTATCAATTTTGGAGATTAACCCCTTATCAGGTGTTCCATTAGTAAATATGTTCTCCCACACACTGGATTCCCTTTTCACTGTGTTGATGGTTTCTTTAGGGGTGCAGAAGCTTTTTAATTGGATACAGTTCCACTTGTTTATTTTGACCTTTATTTCCCTTTCCCTAGGAGCAGTATCAGCAAAGAAATTGCTTGAAGAGGTAGCTGAGATTTTACCGCCTATGTTTCTTCTGGGATTTTTATGGTTCACAACTTGTATTTAACTCTTATACATTTAGGTTTTATCCCCAAGTATGGTATAAGTTGTTGGTCTAGTTTTATGTTTTTGCATGTATCTGTCCAATTTTCCCAACACCATTTATTGAACAGACTGTCCTTACTCCATTGTATGCTCTTGCCTGCTTTGTCAAATATCAACTGACTATGAAGACATGGGTTAATTTCTGGGCTCTGTGTTCTGTTCCATTGATCTATGTGTCTGTGCTAATGCCAGTACCAAGCTGTTTTGATTACAGTGGCTTTGTAGTAAAGTTTGATATCAGGTATTATGATACATTAAACTCTGTTCTTCTTTCTCAAGATTGCTGAGGCTATTCAGGATCTTTTTTTGGTTCAATATAAATTTTTGGAATATTTGTTCTAGATCTATGAAATGTGTCATTGGTATTTTAATAGGAATTGCATTGAAACTATAGATTGCTTTGGATAGTATGGACATTTTAATGATGTTAATTCCTCCCATCAATGAACATGGTATATGCTCCCACTTATTCATATCTTCCTCAATTTCTATATTTCATGTCCTATAATTGTCTGTGTACAGGTCCTTTACCTCCTCAAATGAATTTAATCCCAGGTACCTTATCTTTTTGCTGCAATACTAAATGGGATTGTATGCTCAGTTTCTCTTTCTGATGGTTCATTATTGGCCACCGAATTCTGAATATT
This sequence comes from Anoura caudifer, assembly GCA_004027475.1. Lineage (NCBI taxonomy): Eukaryota > Metazoa > Chordata > Mammalia > Chiroptera > Phyllostomidae > Anoura > Anoura caudifer. Next base: position 17,329 of record PVKU01014746.1, on the reverse strand, counting down.
AACTTTGTATCCTGCTACTTTGCCAAATTCATTTATTAAATATAGTGGTTTTGGGGTGGAGTCTTTAGGGTTTTCTGTGTACACTATCATGTCATCTGTGAATAGTGACAGTTTTACTTCCTCCTTTCCAATGAGGATGCCTTTTATTTCTTCTTCGTGTCTGATCACTGTGGCTAGGACTTCCAGTACTATGTGGACTAAGGGAGATGAAAGTGGACACCCTTGTCTTGTTCCTGATTTTAAGGGAAATGTTTGTAGTTTTTGCAGGGCCTGAGTTTCTTTATCTGTTTTTACCAGTTAGTTTTACTCTACCTTCTTCTAGAACACTGATTGTCTTTTCAGACAACGTAGGGAGGAGAGTAACTGGGTTTAATGTTTTATGAATAAACATTAAGAAATAATATAAATAGAATGGTTCAGCATTCCCAAAGGATTTTCTTAAGCATTTAAAGTTACATTGTTTTACCAGAAAATATAGGAATAACAGGAATACTCAAATACACTCCATGCGAATTAATAAAGATTGATTGGAGCTGAAATGTGTGTTAGTTGTGACACTGTATGCAGAAATAAGCAGCTTTTTTTGTGTGAACATTGGAAAATATGCAAGCATGGCCTTATGGTCATATCTGTAGGGAGAATAACACAATTCATTCTGTCCTTTTGCTGTTAGAAAATACTCCTTTATTTATTTATTTTTCACTTGTCCCTGGCCCAGAAGAAGCCTAACTTCTGGGGTGTAATGTCTATGTGTTGGAAGGGCTGCCTTTGTACAGGTCGCCACCTGCTGGCCAGTAGAAGAAGCGTTTGTGAGAACACTGCCTTTTAGAGTTAAGGTGACCCTTCACAAAATTTTGTTTTCCTAATTTTGTTTCCCTTCTGATTCCACCTGGAACCTGGAGTAAAATTCCAGGAGGGAAAACAGCTTTTAATACATGTGGCCTAGAGGTGGTTTGATTTGATTTCTGTGACTTTGAACTTAGTGTCACATGTTGGATTTCTTTAAATTATCAACATGGAATTTGCAGATCCCTGTCTTTATTTCTATCCAAATCCGTTAAAAAATATAATTATTGCCATTGCTTTTGTCATTGCTTTTTAATTCAGTCAATGCTTTGTTTTTTCTATTCATTGAAAAGATTTTAAATGTTTTTACTGCTGTTTCTTGTTCCATCATAGGAACATATATTTACATCTGACAACCTCAGAATGAAGAATGATTTCTCAATTTTTTTCTCCTTAGGGCTATTAGTATGATTTAAAGAAACCAATGTTTCCTTTAATTAATGATCATGTCATTTGAACTTATTCAAAGGCTGTATAAGCTCTTTAACATTAGCATCATTTCTTGTGTTTTACTACTGTTCACATGGACATAAAGATGTAAATGTTTATAAGAATATGCATACAATAAAAAATTAACTGTTTCCTGAATGTATTTGTTTCAAACTACCCTTTAAAAGCAGGGACATTCTAGAGTCTCTAATTTTACTATAAATTGGTGGTAAATTAAAAAGTTATATTTTTAAATAGAGCAATTAATCAGCATGCTGTTCTGTAGCATAGAATGTGTATAAAATGGATTGTGACACAGGTCGGTTTATAGAGATTACTTCTTGGGTCCGGTTATCATTGTCTCATTTTCATTGCAAATGCCCTTAAACATGAATAATTGAAATTCCCCAAAGATGAAAGGAATTAGGTCAAATAATTTCTTGCTTAAGTGCAAAGGAGCAGCTACATGTCAATATCTTTCCCCCACTGATTTCCAATAACGTTGAAGATCCTGTTTCTTTGGCCTACCCTGCCTTCCTGCCTCTGCGTTGCTCTCTCACTTCTCCCTTTCTCTCTGTCCTTTCTACCTTCCTTCTTTTACCTTGTAATTTGGTGTTCATTCCTATCATTCTCTGGAAACTTTTTCCTAAAGATCACCTTACCAAGACCAAGGGAGTATTAGCTGAGGTCATTCAAACAGTTTTCTTTAGTTTTTAAAAAATACTTTATTCTCATTTTTACCTTTTTTGACTCTGTTGTTTTCATTCCTGATTTGTCCCCACTGCCATATCAATATAGATATTTACTCAAGGTTCAGTCTTGGTACCCCAGCTCACCCTACACATTTCCTTATTGACCTTAGAAACCCACAAAACATAAACTGTAGATGGTCCTAAAATATTTCCTGGCCTTGACTTTATTCTAGAACTTCAAGTACACATCTCCAGTTGCCTTCCAGACCAAGGCTCATTTTTCCCAAGATTTGATCTCTCTCTTTGATTTTTCCCTACTTCTATGACAATGAGGGCAGAAACTTTATGTTTTGCTTAGTAGTGCATTCCTAATGCCTACTATAGTATATTGCACCAAGAAAATTCCCGGTGAATATTTGAAAAAGGGATTTTCTAGGGACAAGGGCTTTGACTCTCTGACTTCACTATCTATTTCCCTTCAGTGTCATCCATACATCTTAGAATCACTTTTCTTGTTTTCCAGTCATTGCCTGTGGTCAGCTCCTCATTATTTCTGGCCTGGAATTGTGTAGCAGTTTCCTAAGTGGTTTCACTCTATTTGGTTTGTCCTCTGTCTGCTCTGTGCTGCCTGTCGTGGCCAGCATGTCTTAGTATAGTTCTGGTCATTCATTCAGCAAGTATTCCTGAGCAGCTCCTTTGTGCTGGGGTCTGCAATAGATGCTAGCATAAAATGATATACTATCCTCGTCAGAAGGAGCTCCCAGTCTAGTAGGAGGAAGAGTCATAAACACAAGAAGTTCATTGAATGTGATGTGATGAGATGAAGGCTAATCATGATATTTCAAAGTTGGCCTAGCTGTGTGGGGTGGAGCAGAGCTCTGCCTGGGGAGGTCAGGGGAAGTTTAAACATGGACTTGAGACTTTAAGGTACCTAGAGTTTGCTCAGTAGACAAGGTCCCGTAAGTATGCCTTACTCTGAGGATACTTCCTGTGCGTATTCCCAGAGGCATTCCAAACCTCTGTATAGAGCTTTGTTGCTTATAAAACTGAAGTGCAAACCAAGTGACCTGCTCCTTTGTTGGCTCTTATCTTTCCTTCTTAGCTCCTTTCTCTTCCTCCCACCTTTTCCTTCAGTCCTGCCTCTAGACCAGCAACATTCTGCCTCTGTTCTCTGAGATTTATCAGAGTGTTTTCTCTGTCCTTTTTACCCCATCACCGCCACCCACTTAGAGAAGTGGGCCTTCTTTCCATCTTACTTTTCCAAGGTTGCCATTTGTTACTTCTGTTAGGATAATTTTAGAATTTATTGTGATTTAGTTATTTGGGGAATGTCTCTTTCCTTTGGTAGATTTTGAGACCCATCTTACTCATTTTGCCCCAAGTCACTGCTAAAGAGTTTGGCAAGTGATAGCCACCTGATAAATTGGGACTATGGATGAGGATACTCTACAAAGGCACAATGTCTGCATTACTTAGCTGCGGTTGTGGTCTCTGTTGCGTGTCCATGTTATGGATGAGGACCAACTTTTGCTTCTGTTGAGGAAAGGCAGGGAGACCTTGTTTCACTCCCATTCTGTGGAAACTGGGAATCCTGTCACGTTTACTTTCCTTCCCCTGGAATGATTTGTTTTTGGCCTTTGCTCAGTTTCTTCTTCTGATTTGAAGAAACACAGTTATGAGGTTGGTGCTTGCTGGATAGTTTGTGCTCTTCCTAACCTGAGGTCATGAGGTTGTTGTCCTATATCATACGCTAAAGGCTTTTACATTTTGCTTCTTCATTTGAAGGTGATCACTCTACCTGCATTCATTTTGTGTCTGATGGAAGGTATGAGTACAGAGTCATTCTTTCCATAGCAGTATCAAAGTGCCACAGAATTTACAAAATTGTTTAAGTTAAAAAGACATTAAACAACTCTTTTGAGGTATAATTCACATATCATAAAATAAATAAAACTCACCCATTTTAAGTGTACAACTCAATGATTTTTAGTGAATTGACTGAAATGTGCAGCCATTGCCATAATTTACTTAGAACATTTTCATTGACTCTCATGCCATTTACAGCAAGTCCCTCTGTGGATTCTCCTTAGTTTGTCATCTGAGATCTCTGCAGAATCCAGTGCTGCTGGCATCTCCTCATCTTGAAACTCGGTTTACACCTTACTTTATATATATATACAGATATTTTTTAAATCGTTGCTCAATTATTGTTGTCCTTATTTTTCCCCCATAACTCTCCCCTGCCCTACCCAACCCTCACCTCCCACATTCACTTCTTGCCCCACATCCTGTTGTCTTTGTCCATGGGTCCTCTATACATGTTTCCTGACTTGATCCTTCCCTTTCTTTCCCCCATTATTCCCCCTCTGGTCACTGTCAGGTTGTTCTTCTTCTTTTTTTTTTTTTTAAGATTTTATTCATGTATTTTTAGAGAGAGGGGAAGGGAGGCAGAAAGGAAGAGAAAACATCAATGTGTGGTTGTCCCACGGGAATCCCCAGCTGGGGACCTGGCACACAACTGAGACCTGTGCCCTGAATGGGAATCAAACCAGTGACCTTTAGTTCCCAGGCCAGTACTCAATCCACTAAGCTACAAGAGTGAAGGCAGTTTGTTCTTTATTTCCATGTCTCTGTTTTTAATTTGCTTACTTGTCTGTTTTGTTGGTTAGGTTCCACTTATAGATGAGATCATATTGTATTTGTATTTATCTTTCACTGCCTGGCTTATTTCACTTAGCATAACACTCTCCAGTTCCATCCATGCTGTCATGATGGGTAGGATTTTCTTCTTTCTTTCTGCTGTGTAGTACTCCATTGTGGAAATGTATCGCAGTTTTTTGATCCACTCATTTACTGATGAGCTCTTAGGCTGTTTCCAGCACTTGGCTATTGTAAATAATGCTGCTATGAGCATTGTGGTGCGTAGGTTCTTTAGAATTGGTGTTTCAGGATTCTTAGGGTGTAATCTCAGAAGTGGTATTGCTGGGTCAAACAGCTGTTCCAGTTTTAGTTTTTTTAAGGAAATTCCATACTGTTTTAAACAGTGGCTCTACCAGTCTCCGTTCCCACCAACAGTACACTAAGGTTCCCTTTTCTCCACATCCTTACTAGCAGTTTGTTGATTTGTTTATGATGGCCATTATGATGGCTGGTGTGAGGTGGTATCTCATTGTGGTTTTAATTTGCACCTCTCTGATGGCTACTGATGTTGAGGATCATTTCATATGTCTCTGGGCCCTCTTGTATATCCTCCTTAGAGAAGTGTCTGTTCATGGCCTTTGCCCATTTTTAAATTGGATTGTTTGTCTTCCTGGTGTGGAGTCATGCGAGTTCTTTATACATTTGAAGATCAAACCCTTGTCTGAGGTATCATTGGCAAACATATTTTCCCATATGGTTAGTTTCCTTAATGTCCTCCCATGAAGATTTAACAAAATCAGTCATATTTTTATATGCTAATTGTTAACTAATAAGAAATTTAAGAAAACAACCCCTTCATAATAGTATCAAAAGGAAAAATATCTTTGAAATATTCTTTAAAAGTAGGTGAAAGATTTATATTATGAAATTATAAAAACTGATGAAAGAAATAAAAGAATACCAAGTAAATTGAAGTTTTTTTCTTTTTTTAAATACGTTTTACTGATCATGCTATTACAGTTGTCCCATTCTCCCCCCTTTGTTCCCCTCCACCCTGCCCACCCCCTCTCACCCACATTCCCCCCCTTTTAGTTCATGTCCATGGGTCATACATACAACTTCTTCAGCTTCTACATTTCCTATACTATTCTTAACCTCCCCCTGTCTATTTTCTACCTACCATTTATGCTACTTATTCTCTGTACCTGTTCTCCCTCTCTCCCTGTTGCACTCCCCCACAGATAGCCCTTGATGTGATCTCCATTTCTGTGATTCTATTCCTGCTCTATTGTTTGCTTAGTTTGTTTTTGTTTTTACGTTCGGTTGTTAATACCTTTGATTTTGTTGTCATTTTACTGTTCATATTTTTTCTCTTCTTTCTCTCAGATAAGCCCCAGATAACTGGGAAGCACTTTATCTGTCCTTCCACTCTAAATGATAGCTTTGCTGGATAGAGTAATCTGGGATGTAGGTCCTTGCCTTTCATGACTTCAAATATTTCTTTCCTGCCCCTTCTTGCCTGCAACGCTTCTTTTTGAGAAATCAGCTGATAATCTAATGGGAACTACTTTGTAGTTAACTGTCTCCTTTTCTCTTGCTGCTTCTAAGATTTTCTCCTTATCTTTAATCTTGCTAATATAATTATGATGTGCTTTGCTGTGTGCTTCCTTGGGTCCAACTTCTTTGGGACTCTCTGAGCTTCCTGGACTTCCTGGAAGTCTATTTCCTTTGCCAGATTGGGGAAGTTTTCCTTCATTATTTTTTCCAATAAGTTTTCAATTTCTTGCTCTTCCTCTTCTCCTTCTGGCACCCCTATGATTTGGATATTGGAACATTTAAAGTTGTCCCTGAGGTTCCTAAGCCTCTCCTCATTTCTTTGAATTCTTCTTTCTTCATTCTGTTCTGGTTGAATGTTTACTTCCTCCTTGTGCTGCAAACCATTGATTTCAGTTCTGGTTTCCTTCCTGTAACCTTTGGTGTCCTGTACTTTTTTCTTTAGTTCACTTTGCATAGCCTTCATTTTTTCCTCTAATTTGCAACCATATTCAACCAATTCTGTAAGCATCCTGATTACCAGTGTTTCGAACTGTGCATTTGATAGGTTCATCGCTTAGTTGTATTTTTTTCTGGCACTTTGATCTGATCTTTCATTTGGGCCATTTTTTTTTTCTTTTTTGGTCTCAGCATGCTGGTTATGTAGTAAGGGGTGGAGCCTTAAGTGTTCACCAGGGCAGGACAACTCCTGCCCCTGTGTTGTGCTGTTGTATGTGCAGGAGGGGTCTGAGAAGGAACAGTGGCACTTGCTCTGCTCTGTGCCAGTTTTCAATCACTTCCCCCACTACCCACAAGCAAATTGGGCCCTTCTGGTGCTGATTCCCATGTGGGTGGGTTTGTGTATATTCTAGGACCCTGTGGTCTCTCCAACGAACTCTCTCTGAGGCTGGGAGTTTCTCCCGCTGCCTCAATCCTCACAGATTTTTTCAGCCAGAGGTTTTGAGGCTTTATTTCCCCACACTGGAGCCCTGGGTTGCGTGATCTTTCTCGCTCCCTAGTTGTTCCTCCTGGTTTATGTGCACGTGAATGTGGGGCTGCCCAGTCCACTAGCTACCACTTTGTCTGTCCAGGTCCTCTAGCTGCTGCCTTGCTGCAAGTCCTCTTTGCCCTGATTGCCTGTGTCTCCCCCTGCTACTGGTCTGGACAAATGTTTCTTCTTTAACTCCTTGGTTGTCGGACTTCCATACAGTTCGATTTTCTGCAAGTTCTGCTTGATTTTTTTTTATTTTAAATTTGTTGTTGTCCTTCTTTTGGTTCTACAGGGAGGTACAGTGTGTCTAATTATGCCTCCATCTTGGCTGGAAGTCCCTGGAAGTTTTGAAAGAGTTAATATTGTTAAAATAGTACAGGAGATTTAGAACTTTTAATTTTATTCTCCCTTTCTTTTACTGACACACCCTGCCACTGTTTTCATACGTGGAATGTTATCTATCATGTTACACACCTGCTTCTGGGATGTCTGATGTTTCCTGTTGATCAGAGTTTTTATGCACCAGCATCACACCATCTAAATTACTTCAGCTCTATAATAGGTTTTATTATCTGGTAGAACATGTTTGTTCCTTGTGTTTAGCTTTGTCTTGCTTTTTAAGGCCCTTTGCATTTATATATAAATGTTTTTATTGTCATGTTTTTTTTTAATGGAAACCTGGTCTCAATTAGAACTGTACTGACTCCATAATCAGAGTGGGAATATTCACTCTCTTTACAGTATTTGAGACTTCTAAACATGCATGAGCATCACGTCTCTTTAGTTATGCAAGTTTTCTTTCTTATTTCTGTCGGTAAACTTTATGATTTTCTCTGTAAAAGTACATTTTTTGTAAGATTAATTCCTAGGTAGTTAATGTTTTTCAATGCAAATTGTATTTTTATACTTTGTGGTTGGTATTCATAGGAATATAATTGACTTTTTTGCTTTAGAAACCCATTTTTGGAAGTAATTATAGATACAAAATTGCAAAACAGTAGCTAGAGTCCTGTGAACCCCTCACCCATCTACTACCAGTGGTGACATCTTGTGTAACTGCAGTACAACATCAAATCAGGAAATTGACATTGCTATGACCTTGTCAGTTATATTACAGACCCTCTTTAGTTTATCATCTTTGCATGACATTTTGCCTCTCTCTCTGTCTCCTCTCTCTAGAAAAGGGCTTGAGCCCAGTCCCTAGTGTGGAACCGAAAGTTGGTGGTCAGGAACGGCCATACTGTGTGGCTACAGGCAGCACCCAGGGTACAGTCTGAGCAGAAGGCTGTGTTGACACCCACAAAGCGTTGCAGTCACACATGACCGAGGCCCAGTCTCCAGACAGCCCTGTTCTCCTGTCTCATCCTGCTCCCGTCTGTGACTAAACGGGAGGCACTCTATGATGCCTGATGCCTCAGACCTTAAACTTGCCTCCTGGGTACTTGGGAAGCTGCTGGGCTGAAGTGTGCACACTGGGCCCCTTGGCCTGGGGTTAGGCACCCTCCTGCTCCAGCACCCAACTGTTCTCATCTAGCCTAGGGAAAGCTGGGCAGACACACTGGAATGATGATTTTGATTCAGAAGACAGATGGATGGTGAGACTGAGACACACAAGAAACCCAAGGGGAAGCAAACCAGAAGGCAGCAGCATGCACCTCCACAGCTGGGATCCATGTGGAGCACACACGCATCAACCTGGTGCTGAACAAAGAGGTATAAGATGATGGAAATCTCACACAGCAACCAGGCTAACGAGAAGGCCAGGAGGCTGAAGAACTACCTGGGTGGAGGGCAGACATGGCTCAGAGCTGGTGACAGTGGTCCTGAGAGCACAGCAACTAGCATCTACATGTCCCCACAGTGTAAGGGATCAGGGCACCCAGGACAATTGCTTCAGCATCCCCATGGCATGGGTACCCCGCATACCCTGACCACCCTGAACTCTGCTGTGACTGTACCATAGAGTACAGCCCTTTCTTTCCTGCTCTCTGTCCCTTGAGTGTTCTTTTCAGTGCTAGAGGTGACACCACTGATGCGTGGCCACCACTGACCACACCTATAGTCTTATATCACCTCACAACATTGAAACATGACCTCATTGAATCCCCACAGGGGGCTCCAAGGAGGGGACCACCCCCAGCTCACAAAGGTAAACTGGCCCAGAGATGGGGTGTTACCTGCCCAAGCAGCCTGGGCCCACCTAGCACTTCAGTGCAAGATTTCATGGTGTCCCCAGCTTGCCAGCCACAGGCCAGCTTCTTTTTCCATGCTCCCACTTATTCCTGCCAGGACCCCCTCAGTCCCCACCTCACCCCACTTCAGCTCTGGCATCATGGAAAATGAGCCTTCTGGGCTCAGCCTGGAGTTGGGCAATGACCATTGCAGTTGAACAGAACCCCTGTGAGAGCAGATGGTAGAGCTCCTCAGTGCTGTGCTACCAGCAAGGGCCCCAGAAGGGACACAAAAGCCAGGGGTGTGCCCTGGAGGAGACCCAGCCAAGGTGCAGCCTCATGGCTGGTCTCAGCACCCACAGGCCAGCCCAGAAAACCCTGACCACTCTGTGTCTGCATATGGCACACACTTCTGAGGCTCTCGTGCACATCGGGGCCCTGCACTCTGATCTCACAGAGCAAATGCCTCCTATCCATGCTGGATGCTTGTTCCTAGCCCACAACCCAGCCCACATCCTCTGTGCTCAGGGCCTGGCTGCCCTAGTGGCCAGAGAGCAGAGGGAACCAGGCCAGCAGGTCAAAGCTCAACAACCCAGTCTGTGTGCTGCGTAGAGAGTCAGGTGTTGTACAATGGTAATGAGGGTACCCAGCTATATACTTTGTGAGAACAGATTCACATAGCATGCCCAAGATCTGCACCCAACAACATGATTTAGAACAAAACAAGGAGACAGGAAAGACTCTGAGAGCATCTGTGCTGAACAATGAAGCAGAGCCCCCCTTTTCCCATGGGCCCCCACCTCTAAGCCACATGGACCCCAGCCCACAGATGCCTCCCCTTCAGGGTCTCCCTTTCCCTTCTTTTAAAGCCTCCTGGAGAGAGAAGATGGCGGCACAGTAAGAGGATACACATCCCTCTTCCCCCTTCACACAGGTGAAAAACCAGGCCAATTTTCAATGGAGCACAGCAAATGGACACCAGAAACACAGCATATTGAAAAAAGGTGATCGAAAATTGCAGTGAACATTGAAAAACCAGACGGTAAGGAGAATACTCTAGCAGCATGGAGATCAGGGCTGGGGCTGAGATCCCAGGCCAGTGCTGGCCATAAGACTCTAGGGAGGGAGCTGGGTCAACTGCTCCCTGATCAGCCAGACAAGGTCTTGGCAGCACCGGGATAAACCTGGCTGCTTGAAATCTCACAGAGAGGAGTTAAGATCTCATAGCCCTGGGAGGACTGAGTGTTGGAGCTCGCACTTTTGTCTACGCCCATGCGCCATTGTAAACAGCTGCATGGGGATCTATTCACACCAGCGCACCACTGAGAGACCCGTGGTGCAGTTGCTGGGCGCATCTACGGTCTCTCAGCCTCTGCATGCGCGCTCTCGCGATTGCACCATCGGAGACCTGAGTGGGCTGCTGGGAGATCTTAGACATCAGTGTGCAACCTGCATGGGGGTCAATTCGTGCTCACAAGACAGTTGGCCCCTGTGCAAGGAAAGCTGAAAGATCATTGGCGCTTGCACATGCGTGACCGCAGTAGGCACTTGCCGCCGCAGGAGACACACCTGAGACCCTGTGTGGAGAGACCTGGGCTAGCTCTGAGGACAGTAGGCCAAAGAAAACTGAGTGCTGAACAAGGAGAAAAACAATACGGTCACCCCTTGGTCACTGCAGTCATCAAGGCCAGAAAAACTGGCTTGGCAAGATTGATAACAGCAAGAATTGGAGATTTTGGTGTTTTTCGGTTTTTTGATTTTTTTTGTGGGCTTTTTTCTTCTTTTTCTCTTTTTTATTATTAATTTTTCATTATTTTGATCTTTTTTTACCCCTCAACTCCTTTTTGCTTTTCATTACTTCTTTCTTGTTTTATTCCTTCTTCCTTTCTTTCCAAGCTTATCTCGTCTTCCTTTCTCTTTTTTCTTCTTTTCTTTTTCATTCTGCTTTTCTTTATTCTCTTTTCATTTTTTATTTCCTTTTCCTTCTTTTCTTTTTTCCTTTCCTTCTCTTTTCTCTTTTTAAACACATATGAGTGAGACAAAAACAAAATGAAACAAAACAAAAAAACCCTGGAACTGTGGAAAGACCAGAGTTGGTCCCAAAGAGGGGGCATTTCAACACCAGAGACACTGAAAACCGTGAACACCAGGATACCCAAAGGAGACAGCACCACTGAATCTCACAGGCATTCTACCACAGAAGTTCACACCATAAACCCAGGGAACCAGAACAAATCAATTTAAGAAGCTGAGGCTAACAAGAAGAGTCTCACAAACAATGGAAAGACAAAGAAACAATCCCCAAATGAAAGAAAAGGAGGAAGCCCCAGAAAGAATGCTAAATGAAATGGAGGCAACTCAACTATCAGATTTGAGTTCAAAGCAATGGTTGTCAGGAAGCTCCAAGAGCTCTCAATGAGCTATCAGAAACTACAGGGAAGCTACGAGGAACTCACTGCAAACTACATCAATATGAAAAAGGAAATAGAAACTATCAACAAGGGCCAAGAGGAAATGAAAAATACAGTTTCTGAACTGAAGAACACAGTGGAAGGAATGAAAAGCAGAATTGATGAAGCAGAAGATCAGATCAGCGAGTTGGAGGACCAAGTAGAAAAAAAGCATCCAGAAGAGCAAGAAAAGGAAAAGAGGCTCAGAAAAAATGAAGAGGGATTAAGAGAAATGCAAGACAATATGAAACGTGATAATATCCATATAATAGGGATACCAGAGGGAGAAGAAGAAAAGAAAGGGATAGAAAACCTATTTGAAAAAGTAATGATGGAAAACTTCCCTAATTTGATGAGAGAAAAAGTCACACAAATCCAGGAATCACAGAGAGTCCCAATCAAGAGGAACCCAAAGAGGCCCACTTTAAGACACATCATAATTAAATAGCAAAATTCCAAGACAAAGAGAGAATCTTAAAGGCAGCAAGGTAGAAAAAGGAAGTAACATATGAGGGAGCCCTGATTAGGTTAGCATTGGACTTCTCAATGGAAACACTCCAAGCCAGAAGAGAATGGCAAGAAATATTCCAAGTAATGAGAACCAAAGGCCTGCAACCAAGACTACTTTACCCAGCAAGGCTTTCAATCAAGATAGAAGGCCAAATAAAGAGCTTCCCAGACAAAAGAAGTCTAAAAGAATACACCTCTACCAAACCAGCTCTGCAAGAGGTACTAAAGGGCCTGCTTTAAGGAAAAGAAGGAAAGGAGAAAGAGAGGGAGAGGAACACAGGTACAAAAATGGCATTGAATCAGTACCTATCAATAATAACCTTAAATGTAAATGGATTAAATGCTCCAATCAAAAGGCATGGAATAGCTGAATGGATAAGAAAGCATGACCCACACATATGCTGCCTACAAGAGACCCACCTCAGGACAAAAGACCTACACGGACTCAAAGTGAAGGGCTAGAAACAAATGTTCCAAGCAAAGGGACAGGAAAAAAAAGCCGGGGTAGCAATACTCATATCAGACAAAATAGACTTCAAAAGAAGGGCCATAAAGAGAGACCCAGAAGGTCACTTCATAGTACTCAAGGAAAGAATCCACCAGGAAGACATAAACATTGTAAATATATATGCACCCAACATAGGAGTACCTAAATACATCAAGAAAATCTTAGAGGACTTCAAGAAAGATATTGACAGCAACACAATTATAGTAGGGGATTTTAACACCCCATTGTAAAAAAATGGACATATCTTCTAAATAAAATATCAACAAAAATATTGTGGCATTGAACGACACTCTAGATGAAATGGACTTAGCTGATATATATAGAGCCCTTCATCCCAAAGAAACTAAATACACATTCTATTCAAATGCACATGGAACATTCTCAAAGATAGACCACATGATAGGACACAAAACAAGCCTCATCAAATTCAAGAAAATTGAAATCATACCAAGCATTTTCTCAGACCACAAGGGACTGAAACTAGAAACCAACCCCAAGAGGAAAAACACAAAAGTCCTCAAAATCATGGAGATTGAATAGCATGCTATTAAACAATGAATGGGTCAAGAATGAAATTAGGGAAGAAATCAAAAAGTTTCTGGAAACAAATGAAAATGAACTCACAATGACTCAAAACTTATGGGACACAGCAAAGGCAGTCCTCAGAGGAAAGTTCATAGCAATACAGGCCTACCTAAAAAAGATAGAAACATTTCAAACAAACAACTTAACTCTACGCCTATAAGAACTTGAGGATCAAGAGCAAAGACAGCCCAGAGCAAGTAGAAGGAAGGAAATAACTAAGATCAGAGCAGAATTAAATGACATAGAGACTAAAAGCACAATTCTAAGGATCAATGAATCCAGGAGCTGGTTTTTTTAAAAGATAAACAAAATGGACAAGCCATTAAGCAGGCTCATCATGAAAAAAAGAGAGAGGACCCAAATAAACACAATCAGAAATGAAAGAGGAGAGATTACCACTGACACCACAGAAATACAAAGGATTGTAAGAAATTACTATGAAGAACTATATGCCAAGAAATTTGAAAACTTAGGTGAAATGGACAAATTTCTAGAAAAATATAATCTCCCAAAACTCAATGAAGAAAAAGCAGAAAGCCTGAACCGACCAATAACAGCAGATGAAATAGAAGCAGTAATCAAAAAGCTCCTGACACACAAAAGCCCTGGACCAGATGGTTTCACAGGAGAATTTTACAAAGCATTTAAGGAAGACCTAACACCTATCCTTCACAATCTTTTCAAAAAAATCCAAAGTGATGGAAGACTACCAAACTCTTTTTATGAAGCCAGCATCATTCTAATCCCCAAACCAGATAAAGACATAACAAGGAAAGAAAACTTCAGGCCCATATCGCTGATAAACATAGACGCTAAAATCCTCAAGAAAATATTGGCAAACCGCATCCAACAATACATTAAAAAGATCATACATCATGACCAGGTGGGATTCATCCCAGGGATGCAAGGATGGTTCAACATACGCAAATCAGTAAATGTAATACATCACATAAACAAAAGCAAAGACAAAAATCATATGATCATATCAATAGATGTAGAAAAAGCATTTGATAAGGTCCAGTGCCCATTTATGGTAAAAACACTCAGCAAAGTGGGAATAGAGGCAGCATTCCTCAACATAATAAAGGCCATATATGAGAGACCTACAGCCAACATCATACCCGATGGGCAAAAACTAAAATCTTTTCCACTAAGATCAGGAACAAGACAAAGTTGTCCACTTTCACCACTTCTATTCAATATAGTATTGGAAGTATTGGCCACAGCGATTAGACAAGAAAAGGAAATAAAAGGCATCCAAATTGGAAAGGAGGAAACAAAACTATCATTGTTTGCAGATGACATGATAGTGTACATAGAAAATCCTATAGACTTGGCCAAAAAGCTGCTCAACCTAGTAAATGAATTTGGCCAAACAGCTGGATACAAAGTCAATATCCAGAAATCAAAGGCATTTCTGTATACCAACAATGAAATAGCAGAAGCAGATCAAGAAAAAATCCCATTCGATATATCAAAAAGAAAAATAAAATACCTAGGAATAAACCTAACCAAAGATGTAAAAGACCTATGCGCAGAAAACTACACAACACTGAAGAAAGAAAACAAGGAAGACACAAACAAATGGAAACATATACCATGTTCATGGATCGGAAGAATTAACATCATCAAAATGTCCATACTACCCAAAGCCATTTACAGATTCAACGCAATACCTATTAAATTACCAATGGCATATTTCACAGGCATAGAACAAACACTTCAAAAATTTATATGGAGCCATAAATGACCTCGAATAGCTGCAGCAATTTTGAGAAAGAAAAGCCAAGTAGGAGGGAATTCAATACCTGACACCAAACTGTATTACAAGGCCACTGTAATCAAAACAGCCTGGTACTGGCACAAAAACAGACACATGGACCAGTGGAATAGAATAGAGAGCCCAGAAGTAAACCCAATTCTCTACAGTCAATTCATATTTGACAAAGGAGGCAGCAACATAAAATGGAGTAAAAGTAGCCTCTTCAACAAGTGGTGTTGGGAGAACTGAACAGCTACATGCAAAAAAAAAAAAAGAAACTTGAACACCAACTTACACCATACACAAAAATAAATTCAAGGTGGATAAAAGATTTAAGTGTAAGCCGTGACACCATTAGAGTCCTAGAGGAGAATGTAGGCAGGAAAATCTCAGATATTTCACGCAGCAACATTTTTACTGATATGTCCCCTAAAGTAAAGGACATAGAGGAAACAATAAACAAATGGGATCTCATCAAAATAAAAAGCTTCTGCATGGCTAAATAAAATAGTATTAAAATAAAAAGAGAAGCAACTGTATGGGAAAACATATTTGCCAATGATACCTCAGACAAGGGTTTAATCTCCAAAATATAAAAAGAACTTACATGACTCCACTCTAAGAAGACAAGCAACCCAGTTAAAAAATGGACAAAAGACTTGAACAGACACTTCTCCAAGGAGGACATACAGAAGATTCAGAAACACATGAAAAGACGTTCCATATCGCTAGCTATCAGAGAGATGCAAATTAAAACCACAATGAGATACCACCTCACACCAGTCAGAATGGCCATCATAAACAAAGCAACAAATAACAAGTGTTGGGGAGGTTGTGGAGAAAAGGGGACCCTAGTGTAATGTTGGTGGGATTGCAGACTGGTACAGCCACTATGGAAAACAGTATGGAATTTTCTAAGAAAACTAAAAATGGACCTACCTTTTGACCCAACAATTCCACTGCTAGGATTATATCCTAGAAACCCTGAAACACCAATCCAAAAGAACCTATGCACCCCAATGTTCATAACAGCACAACCTACAATAGCCAAGTGTTGGAAGCAACCTAGGTGCCCATCAGTAAATGAATGGATCAAGAAACTATGGTACATTTTCACAATGGAATACTATGCAGCAGAAAGAAAGAAGGAGCTCCTACCCTTCATGACAGCATGGATGGAACTGGAGAGCATTATGCTAAGCGAAATAAGCCAGGAGGTGAAAGACAAATACCATATGATCTCATCTTTAACAGGATCCTAATAAACAGAACAAACAAACAAGCATGATATAACCAAAGAAACTGAAATTGAGAACAAGAGAGGAGAGGGATAGGAATATCCAGGGAAAAGGGGAAGGGTTTACAGCAACAAGTATGAAGGACACATGGACGAAAGCTAGGGGGGGTGGAAATGGGAGGGAGCAGGGGAAGCCTGGGGTGGTGGGCTGGGATGGGAGTAGAAGACAGAAAACTGTATAAGAACAACAATTAACAATTAAAATAAAATTAAATAAATAAATAAATAAATAAATAAAACCTCTCAGACCCTCACCAGTAATTCCTGCTCCCAATGCAGTTGTTCCTCCATATGTAGTGATGATCAAAGCCAGCAACACATTTGTTGCATACCCGGCAATGTTTGGCTTTCATGCTCCTGCAAGGAAAAATTTGGGAGGAGCAGCCTATCAGCAGCCTGTACACATAAAGGACAAGGTCAGAAATGCCCCGTTCTACAGAGGGAAGAACAGGCAGCAGCAGCCCAACTCACAGAGTACATGCAGTGGGGGTGCCTTCCCTCAACCACACCTGCCACATATGGCCCAGGAGGCCTGCAGGCCCTGCTAGGATCCGGCCCTGAACCACTGGGCTGCCCTCCCATGCCACCACTCTGTCCCCAGGGCCACTGAAGACTCCAGGTACCTGACCAGCCCTGTGATCTGGTGGGGGCAGGGGCTCATCTGAGAAACCCCAAGAAAGACAGCGCTCTCCTGCTCCTAGATCTGCTGAGGGCTGAAGAAGGGCCGTGTGTACGAGGGTCACAGCACCAGTCAGCTGCATGAGAGCAGCCCCTGCTTCTGTGGCAAAACAGCACCACAGTGCCCCCCACAAGTGGCTGGAGAGTTACATCTGGGAACCCACCCAGTGGGCACAGACCACAAGTCCCAGCACTCACACAGAGACCTCACACAGAGAGCAGTACAGAGAGTTGATG
>PVKU01014745.1:0-21467 GCA_004027475.1 Anoura caudifer | reverse complement strand
GGGGGGGTGTAACATTCACACACTCTGGATGACTCAGATGATGTCCAGGATCAAATCACTGCCTTGTAGATGTGTCACCTTGGACACAGCTATTTCCTCAAATAATTTCTTTTACTTAAAAAGTTACCACCTGTGTCAAATTCTATGCCTCAATGTCTCTTCATCTGCAAAAATGGGGATAAGAATACCATCCACTTCTCTGGCCCCTGAGAATATTAGCAAGTTAATTCATGTAAACTCCTTAATGTCAGAGCTCAAAAAATGTCATGAGGCAGGTGGGGCTGTTAACAGTGCTTCTTCTGGAAAAAAGAATTTTTAGGGTGAGTAGATTTTCAGTTTTTATTTTGTATACTTGTGAACTGCTTTAATTTTTGCAATGAGCTGGGACCAGGCTGTAATTACTACTGTATTTAAGAAAATAATAAACCATATGCCTTTCTTTTAAATTGTTAGATTTTCACCTCTTTTTAGGGTCCTCTGTGAACGCAGACCTACTCACCTTTCCATCCGCAGCTCCCCCCAACTGTATGTTCATATGCACGTGTGAGCAGTGTATGTGCACAGGGGGGTTACATCATGATTTATGTTATTTACACACATGCACTGAATGTCTGTGGTGCTAGGTTGTCTTCATTTAGGAAGTGGTGTTATCTCTATGCTGGGCAGTGCAAGAGTTATGAAAACAATGGCTGTCCACCCTACCCCAGTGCACAACTTGCTCCACACAAGAACCATCAGGGAAAGTCTTAGGACTGGAAGACAATCCATGGGCTCAGAAACAAAAATAGCCAGCTCAGGGACTGCCTCCATGGCCAGTCTGACTTCCTTCCTCTCCAAGTCCTCCTCCTTTGTGGCCTTAGCTTCCACTTCACCTAGTACCACTACCAAAAATTCCTGCCCACAGAGATTATTTACAATAGCGATTTTCAACCGCTGTGCCTCAAGAATGTTTAAAACATGCAATACCTGTCTAGTTAGTCAGAGGCACTAACCTCTTTTCCCTTAGACTGTCAAATTGAAAAATGACAACAGCCAATATAACAATAGCTGTCTGGTATGAATAAATCAAAATTACCTATTTTTTTGGTCAAATTGGCAAAAAATATACACATATTTTTGTTTGTTTTTTGGTGTGCCACAGAATTGCAGTAATTAGTTTTTATGTGCTATGAAATGAAAAACATTGAAAATTGCCATTTTAGGATAATGAATTATCTGAGAGAGAGAACAGGGGACTGCTGCTAGGCCTCACAGAACTGTATGGAACAGACTTCTTCCCAAACTCCTGAAGAACAGAGATCAGTCGTGCCAGGGAAATGAGAGATTTAGTTGAACAAAAAAACAAGGAAATTTAGGGGCTGGAGCACTTGGAGGGAAAAACTAGCCTGAATGGTACACTGGGGTTCTGTAAGGCTCTGGCAAGCATCAGAATAGAGAGAGGGGGTAAAAGGGACTTTTCCTAGGCTGAACCCAGAAATCTTCCATTGACATGCTCCTGCTTGGACAGCAGAGAATTCTGATGCAGAACCCTGAAGGCAGGTTAGCTGGGTGAATCCTGATGCAGCAGGCTAGCCCAGGGGACTCACCACCACTTATGAACACCACTTCTATGGGGAAATTTATTTTAGTCCCAATTGTTGACTTTATAAACCAGCAGTGGAACCCAGCCCATTCATAATTTGGAACCTCATTTAGGCTGAGACAAATCTAATCAAAATTACGTGACAATTGCCAAGTAGGTTAGAGCCTTGCCCTTTAGGTGTTCAATGTTTAATGATGACAATAAACGACAACTTGTATCTAAGTACAGATAGACCTTGAACTGTGGCTTCACTTTTGACCACAAGCTGTCATTGCTGGGTGCTATGTGCTGCATGCTATGTCAAGTTCTTCCCCAAAAAGAACCCACAGTCTCACCCCCAGCTCTCTCCTACCTGTTTGCCAGCTGCTGCTCAAAGTCCCCACATTGTCTCAATAGCTCTCCACAGGTAGCTATTATCCTAAACAAAACAAAAAGCACTTTAAGTTCAAGTATCTGGAATGCCAACATTTACAGCACAAACATTGTCTCATTCATAAAAATTCTAACTATTCACTCCTTTGATGGTATACTGCATTCTGGGAAAGCAGTTAACCATTTGATAGCCTACCTGAAATGTTTCATTAATTAGTAATTAATGTAAAAGGCAAATGATAATCCCTTCTAGTATTCTCACATCACAGGCCTCTGCTATGAATCACAGTTCTATCCAATATGATCTTAAATAATTTTACATTTTCAAACTACTCAGGTGCTTCTGGGCTTTGTCCTTGAGAAAGTGGGCTGGAAACACTTTGTATCTAAAATTTAAAAGCCAAAATTCATTATTTCATGTTTGTTAGATGCCTACCATTTGCCAGCCATAGAAAACTATCTTGATAATAGAAAACTCTCTCTCTGATCACATGAAAGGCAGATGGAGAATATTCTACTGGTTTCTTAGAGACAAGACTGAATGATCATCAGATCTGTATTTAACAATCTTAATTTTCAAGTAATTTTATGCTAGACCTCAAACTCCAGCTCCTTAGTCCTTCAACACCAAACTATAATGTAAGGACAAATCCAAGGATTAAAAACATCTTAAGTCTAGTTAACTTTTAACTTTCTCTAAAAATGCCTGTCATCACCAGGGTATCTAGGCATTCCATCATAAAAAGGTTTATGAGAAAGTGAACTATTCCATGTGCCTCAGGTACAATGAAACAACCTGTGCATAATATTTTCTGGTATTCCAAGCCACCACAGATGACAAGGGTACAAAGAGCATCTAGAACACTGAATTTCATCCAGAAAGTTCAAGCCTAGATCAGAGCCCATGAGGGAATAATAAATGGTTCTGAAAGATCTTGGATCCACCAAGAGTCCAGAGCCGTCAGAGGTCTGTGCTGAGAACCACATGTATCACAGGTGCCCTGCACACACCACCCAGGCTACAGGTCAGGCAAAAAATGCATGTGGGGAAAGAACAGGTTCTCTCTTCACAATGTATATCCAAGCAGAATGATTTTAAAGAAAAGAAATTTCTAGATTGCTTTTTATCTCAGCCGAATAGTTTAGTTGTTAAGCCATTTGGGAGTGGGACAGCCACAGCACAGCTGAGAATGTATGCCTGGTCTAATGGGGACTTCAGCTAACACCCCCAGTGGGTCATGCGCTTGAGACAATGTGGGCCTGGTGTTTCCAGAGATTCCAATTTCTAAGTGATGTGAGAAATCTGGATTATGTTAAATCAGGTTTTTAAATGTTAGCAACTAATCCAAAAATTTTTAAATGCTGTGATCAAACCAAACATACATAGGTCAGATCTGGCCACGGGCCAGCAGTCTGCACTCTCTGACTGGACAGATCAAGGGCCAAACTTCTCAGGCCACTGGGGACAACAGGTAGAGGGAACCTCTAGCTGTGTAGAGGTCACACAGGCTACTCCAGGATCTGGCTGTAAACAACAACTTGGGAGGGTCACCTCAACGCCTTACACAAAACTCTTACAAGGCTCTTTGCAGATAAAACAGCACTGTCTTAGCATTTAGTATTATGGCACTCAGATCCAGAAACAGGATCCGATCAGCTATGCATTTTCTATAATATAAGCTCTAAGTTATTTTAGGTCTGAAAAACTATAGACTAAGGGGAGAAAATCTTAAACCAAATATAAAAATTTTAAGTCATCACAGGAGATGAGGATTTCATAAAGAACTTGTAAAGATATTTTAAAAGCAAGAGGAGCCTTTTTGGTGTTTGTTGCATTGGGTTTTTGTTCATGGGCTTGTTTTTAGGGTCTAAAGTATTTCCTTAAAAAAAAAAAAAAAAAAAAAAGAGGACTTCCAGCCAAGATGGAAGCATAGGTGGACACATAGTGCCTCCTCTCACAACCAAAATTAAGGACAACAAAAATTTAGAAACAAAATAACAACCAAAACAGATAGAAAATTGAATTGTACGGAAGTGAAACAACGATTCACCCAGACCGGTAAGAGGGGCGGATTCGGCAGCTGGTGGAGAGGGATCATGGCAAGAAAAAGCAGTAGCTAGTGGTCCTGGACACACAGGCAGCAGTTCGCACACCCCAGGTGTGCAGGCGGCAGTTAGCAGACCCCAGGAACAGGGAGGCAATGAGCAGACCCAGAGAGGCACGCAAGGCAGCTGACCACAGTCACACATTTGCGCACAGGTAAACCAGGCGAAAACTGGCAGAGAGACAGACTGCACAATGCAGGACCCCAGAAGCGGGAAATGAAGCCTAAAAGCACCCATTGAAAACACTTGTGGGGGCTGAGGAGCCAGGAGACTCTCAGCCTCACAGAGGGGACTGAAATCTGAGAGAGATCGCCCCCACCTACAGCGTCACAACTCTGAGACTGGGTTGCCCCACCCTGGTGAACACCTAAGGCTCCGCCCCTCATACAACAGGCACGACCAGACCAAAACAAAGAAAAAAACTGCCTCAAAGGAAAGAACAAATCAAACCACCAGAGCCAATACTTTTAAGTGACCAAGAGATAGCCAACCTATTAGATGCACAGTTCAAAGCACTGTTGATCAGGATGCTCACAGAATTGGTTGATTTTGGTTGCAAATTAGATGAAAAAATGAAGGCTACGCTAAGTGAAATGAAGGAAAATGCACAGGGAACCAATAGTGATGGGAAGAAAACTGGGACTCAAATCAACGATGTGGACCAGAAGGAAGAAAGAAACAACCAAACAGAAAACAAGGAAGAAACAAGAATTCAAAACAATGAGGAGAGGCTTAGGAACCTCCAGGACATCTTTAAACGTTCCAACATCCGAATTATAGGGGGACGAGAAGGGGAAGAGGTAGAGCAACAAGTGGAAAACTTACCTGAACAAATGATAAAGGAGAACTTCCCTAATCTGGCAAAGGAAATAGACTTCCAGGAAGCCCAGGAAGCTCAGAGAGTCCCAAAGAAGTTGGACCCAAGGAAGAACACACCAAGGCACATCATAATTACATTACACAAGATTAAAATGATTAAAATAAAGGAGAGAATTCTAGAAGCAGCAAGAGATAAGGGCAGAGTCACCTACAAAGGAGTTCCCATCAGACTGTCAGCTGATTTCTCAAAAGAGACCTTACAGGCAAGAAAGGGCTGGAAAGAAGTATTCCAAATCAGGAAAAGCAAGGACCTACATCCAAGATTGCTCCATCCAGCAAAGCTTTCATTTAGAATGGAAGGGCAGATAAAGTGCTTCTCAGATAAGGTCAAGTTAAAGGAGCTCATCATCACCAAGCCCTTATTAGATGAAATGTTAAAGGGACTTATCTAAGAAAAGAAGATAAAAAATATGAACAGTAAAAAGACGGCAAACTCACTTATTAACAACCACACCTAAAACAAAAGCAAACTAAGCAAACAATAGAACAGGAAGAGAAACACAGAAATGGAGATCACATGGAGGGTCAGCAACAGGGGAGTGGGAGGAAGAGAGAGGGGGAAAAGGTACAGAGAATAAGTAGCATAGACGGTGGGTAGAAAATAAACAGGGGGAGGGCAAGAATAGTGTGGGAAATGTAGAAGCTAAAGAACTTATGACACATGGACATGAACTGAAGGGGGGAATGTGGGTGGGAGGGGGTGTGCATGGTGGAGGAGAATGAACAGGGGGAAATGGTACAATTGTAATAACACAATCAATAAAATATATTTTTTAGAAAATTTAAAAATTAAAAAAAAATAAAATAAAAAAAGACAGTAAGAGAAAAAAGCAACCCCTTAAAACACATTTGTCATTTTACATACTACACTGTGCATATCAACACAGACTGCGTGAGGCATGTACCTAAACTATAACCCCCACGTCACCTGACAGAGTTCTGAAAGGCCGTCCAATCTTCTTGAAAAAGGGAGTTGGGAGAAATGTCATCCAGCTTGCACTTCTTCCGTATGGAGTGGAGAGTGCTGGTGAAATCAGACACATACCTGCGGGAAAGGAACCAAAAGTGACAAGGGCTGTAGTCGCTTCTCCGATCTAAAGACTCCTGGATTCGTACAGTCTGCTGAACAAAGTGCTAATGACCTTAAGAGTGTCTTCAGAGGCTCCTACTCAAAGGTGAGACTCCTCATAATCCCCTGACCATAAAAGTCTTCTCACCTGGCAGAAGTGATTTGAGATGCTCGAGATGAGGGAAGGGGGCAGCTGTGAAGACCACAATCTGGTGACCAGCCAGGTGAGAAAGATGCAGGTAAAGTATTCCCTTGCCCTAACAGATGCAGTTCTTTTTTTAAACATCATGGTCCCACTATAACACCTGACTGTCACCTAGGACACTGTAAGTCAGTTCAATGATGTCCAGGGAACTTTTGCTGCATTCTAATCCACGGAATTTGGATGACACAACCAAGCTCCACAACAGGCAAAAGCCTAACTTCAATGGCACAATGAAATTGGATTCAAAGTTGAAAACTGTCTTCCTCACAGACTGTGCTGTCTGTTCCCATTGCACACTGCATACTTCCCTTCATAGCATCTAATATAACTATAATCGAACAGTTTATTTAATGTATGTGTTTTATGTTTACTGCTGTTGTTAAGCTAGAGGCTCTAGGAGAACAGGGACTGTCTCACTGAAGCTTATAACCATATCCCTGGGAAGAGCACAGGGCTGGCACAAAGCAGACACCAGAAATAGGTCCTAAATGAATGAAGACTTGACTGCAGGCTTTGACTAGTACCTCTGAGCCTCAAGTTCCTCATCTTTAAAATGGACTTAATCATCATGCCCACAGAGATCTCCAGAACTTTCATAGGCCTGTTTATTCTTGCTATCTCATTTGTCAGAATCACCTCATTTCATACAATGGTCTCAGGCCTTCAGCCTTCCCAAACCCTGGGCCTCACGTTATGGTATCTAATGTTTTCCATTATGTTACCCAAGACTGTTACCACAAAGTACCACCCCAAAATAAATACGGATTCAGAGAATTTTTATTCTAAATAATAATAATGAAGTTAAGGGAGCTGAAGTGGCAGTATCAAGGTCATAAAGTATTTAAACAAATATCATGATACCTGAATTTCCTCATGCTTTTATAGTTCTAAAATACACCTGCAGTGAAAGTAATCTTAAAAAACCTAATCACTGACTTAATTAAATTACTTGAATGGCCAATATATGGTGACAGAATGAGACTTAACACACAATGCAATATTCAGATGATGTACTATAGTACACCTGAATCCTACATAATTTTAACCAATGTCACCCCAGTAAACTTAATAAAATTTCAAAAAGAATTATAACCAAGTGTTTTGTTGAAAAGTTTTTAAAAATGGACTTAATACTGTCTTCTGTATTGCCTCATGTAGTTGTCATGATTTTAAAATAAATGAAATATACACAGAAATTCTCCGAAAAGTATTAAATGAAAGTTGTTATGGAGGATATTGATTTTTAAGGCGGTATGGTCCTTGGAACATGCACAAGTGAGTGTATGACCTTGGGAGGGTGTGCTACAGAGGACAAGGCTGGGGCATCATGTTCTCTGGAAGCCAAGAGGCTCCCTGAAAACCTATGGCATTTGTGTGCACCACAGGAAGTTGTGCTTCTCTTGCTTCCCAAACCATATGCTCTAAGTGAGGAGAATGGCATGCCATAACCTGGGCACAGCCTAAGAAGTGCATTCATGTGTTGGAAAGAAAGGCCAGTCAAGAAGCCAAGTGCCAGAAACTGCTTCAGACCCACGTACTAACCACAGCTCCCTCTACAAAGACCTCAAGCTTCAATGTGGAAAGCTACAAAACTAAGACTCCTCTGACAGAACCTTCCCTTGGCACCAAGAGGTGAGAGCTTTCTTGAGGAATCAGTCCTTGGGGGGAGGGCAAAGGCCTCAGCAGCAAAATGACAAAGGAATGTTGAAGAATACAACTGCATTTTAGCTGTAGGAGCCTAAACAACTGTGTCACCACCCTGTAAGTCTGACAAATATGTGTAAGAATATGCCATCCAGCCCTGGCAGGGTAGCTCTGTTGGTTAGAGCATCATCTCAATCCACCAACGTTGCCGGTTTGGTCCCCAGTCAGGGTACATACAAGAATCAACCAATGAATACATAAAGAAATGGAACAACAAATCGATGTGTCTCTCTCTCTCTTCCCTTCCCTAAAATTATATTTTAAAAAAAAAGGAATATGCCATCCAACAACACACATGTTCTGCACACACTCATATGACAGAGTCCTGGGGATGGTGAGTAGGCCCCAAAGCATGGGGGGAAGGGGAATTAGCCACAGTGTGCATCACATCTGCCCCCAGACCTCCCCATTCTGTCACAATCAACATTTCCACATGTGTCTATCATATGAGAGCTACTGCCTTAGGTTCTAATTACATACTTTCCCTTACAGCCACAACCACCAGGATTGGGGACATTGTCATTATCAGATCACTCAGAGAAAAGACACCCAGACTCCCAGAGGTGTGCTAACCCACCCAAGGTCCCGACCAATAAGTGTCAGAGGCAGGATCTGAGCCCAGGTGACCCTAACTCCAGAGCCCATGCTTCTGTCACAGTTGTAAACCCTAAATTCTGTAACACCTTGCCAGCTACCATATATTCAACCCGTCACCCTGGTCAACTCAGGCCAGTCTCCTCCTGCACCCCTGCGTGTTCCACCCTCCATACACTGCTTCCTTTAATGCCTGCCCCACTACTGAACAATGTCGCATTCAAATCCTGCACAAGTTAGCTTCACCCTGATTTCCCTAATTTTATAAACATCACCTGTCTTGGTAACTTCAAAATCCCCCGCCTTCTAAGAACAAGTGACTATGTTTCAGTTTGAATTTCTAACATGAATTTTTATTATTTTTTAAAACAAAGTAAATCAAGATAACCAACAGTAGAACTAACAACAGTTGCAAGAAGCAGGGCACAAGAGAGGACTAGCCTCAAGTCAGCTCAGTTCCTTGTCTTTCAAAGTGAGAGTCAGGATCCAATAAAGTTGACAAACAAAAAATGTTGAAAGTCGGGGGCGGAGGGTGGGGGAGAATTAGAGGACTAAAAGCAAAATGTTCTCAACTTGTCACTCCTCAAGAGAAGGACTGAGAGTAAACAAAAAGGAAGACTTTCCATTATTTAGTACCTTTTCTTATTTTTAAAAACATTTTATTTATTGATTTTTAGAAAGAACATAAGAGGGGGAGGGAGATGGAGGGAGAGAGACAGAGAGAGAGATCAATTGTTGTTACACTTATTTATACATTCACAGGTTGATTCTTGTATGTGCCCTGACAAGGGACTGAACCTGCAACCTAGGAGCATTAGGACAATACCCTTAACTAACTAAGCAATCTAGTCAGAGCTCTCATTTTTTAAAATTATATTAAAGGCATGGTTTTTATTTTACAATAAACTTAGAAAAATTCTTATCACCCACAAAATCCCAGCTGGTGGCAGAGAACAAGGTCAAATTCAACTTCATTAAACTTGTCACCAATGCTTCTCTTTCTATAGGAACTCATCTGGCCACACACACATCTGTGACCAGGACAAATGTCCTCAGCAGGACTTCAGCCTGCACTGTGAAACACCCTCAGGAGGTGATGACCGCCCACAAAGTGACGAGAGCACTGGGTCCAAGGACCCTCAGCTCACAGGGGTATGCTCAGTATTTATGGAATGACAAGAGCTCCCTAAAATTTCCACAGCAAACAAAATTCAATCTAGTAAAAGAAATTTCTTGAGACTTGGAGCAACTTCATTCTAGCACAAGCTACCAAGGAAGGTCTCTTTCAAGAGCCTAAGAATGTACTTGTCTCCAAGCCAGAGAATGGAGCTTCTAACTTCCTGAGGGCCCTTCCACTTCGATTCCCAGGTCAGAGAATCCAGCCTTATGCTGCTTTCTTTCTTTTTCTAACCAAACTTCATTTTAGTTTCACCTTCTTTCTGTCATTTAACAGTTTTATCGTGATAATAATTTACATACCACACAATTCACCCACTTAAAGAGTGCGATCCAGGGGGTTTTAGTGTGGTCACAGTTGTGCAACCACTGCCACAACTTCAGAACATCTTCACCACCACCCCTCAAACCCCATACATTCTGGCAGTCGTTCCCCTCGCCCCAGCCCTAGGCAACCACTAATTTTCTTTCTCTATAGGTTTGCTTGTATTGGACCTTTCATACAGATGGAATTGTGTAACGTGATGTTTTGTGACTGGTTTCTCTCACATAGCATGATGTTTAAATGTCTTTTATTTTATATTTTTAATTACATAAGAAGTACATGAATTTAAGCCTGATGTTTACATGTTTATTTTGTATTTTTAATTACATAAGAAGTGCACGAATTTATGCTCCTTAAAAAACCAGAAGCTAAAAAATAAAACTAAATCCCCAATGACCACCACACTAGTCCTTCCCTGTCTCCCCAAAGATAGCCAGTGTTTCGCATCTGTGGCCTAACCTTCCACATCAGGGTTCTAAACTTTCTGTTAAGGTCCAGATATTTTATGTTTTCAGGGTCACAGGTCTCTGTCCTAATTACTCAACTCTACCTTCATAGTGCAAAGGAGTCACAGGCCATAGGTAAGTGAAAGAAATGGCTGTGTTCCAATAAAAGTTTATTTATAAATACAGATGGCAGGCCAGATTTGGTTCATGAACTAGAGTTTGCCAACCCTTACTTTATAGGAACATACAATGCATTTTAAAGTATAAAAAAGTTCCAGGAAAGAGCACTTGTGGATTTTTGTAAATGAACTTGTACTAGAATACAGCCACACCCATTCATTCAATGTGTCATCCAGGCCGGATACTGAGACAAGTGCCATAATAGTCTCTATTGACCGTAAAGGCCAAAAGCTAAAATACTTACCATCTGGCCCTTTGCAAAAAAAAAAAAAAACAAACTTTCTAAACCCTGTTACAGAAAACATACCCTAGATTTCATATGTTCATTCTTTTTTAACATAAAGTATGAGACTTTCTATGTATATTATTCTGCAACTGGTTTTTATTCACCCAACGTTTTTGAGATCTATCCATGTTGGTGTATGTAGATGGAATTACTACCTTCAGTGCCACATAGAGCTCCCTTATATGAATAAACCACAACTCCTGTAGCCATTGAGAAACTGATGGGCAGTCAGGCTGCTGGAATGTTCTAGCACTACATACAGTCTTGCAATGAACATCCTTAGGAACTGTGTCCCCTTAGGCTCAGGAGGTAGAGCTTCTCCAGGGTTCAAAGCAGGTATATGGGACACAGACACTTTTACTAGGACAAGTGTTGCCCTCCCATGTGGCTGGCCTATGTTCTCTCCCCAGCCTTACTTGGCAAAGAGGGATTTCAGGGCTGTCAGCAGGCCGCAGGTCCCCAGGCCATTGGTGAATCTGACACATCTGTCAACTGCTGCAGATGCCAGGCCAAAGAGCTTGCTCACAGAGTGGCTCAGCTCCTGCACACAGTCAATGACTTCTCCGTGCTCCTGGTCAGCAAACACAGACAAACAAAAGCCATCTCAGACACTAGAACAAATGAACAGACAATGCAGAGACAGGAGACTTCCAAGCCTCCTCACCCATGGTAAAATCACTTAACAGGGACATCAGAAATACAGTCCCCAAATGCGGCAGCTCTTCATGAGCTTGAACCAGAGGAGGATGGCTGAAGTGGCCAGTGAGATAACAGAAACTAACTCCTGGCAGAAAAGCATGATCAAATCCTAACATTCATCCTTACATTTTTCATCTTTCCTCTTTTTCTGTAAATAAGATGGCATCTCTCCCTCTAGTTCTCAAGCTAGAAATCAGATTCTCTGCATCAGACAGAAAGCCGTGAAAAGAAAACCCCTCCTTCAGAGGTAAGTGTATCACTTAGGCATAACAGACTTTCTAGGTGCATCCCTAGAAAACAGAACAATGGTGCAGGCAGCAGATTTAACTACCCTAAGATCTAGTCCTAAATGTCAACTCACCTCACACCAGACAATCTTAACATCTGCTCTAGGCATGAACTCTCCTTCCCTCTAGTGCCCAGATGGTAGACCTACCCCTATAGCCCTGTCCATAAGTGCCTAGCTGCTGCACTCCTTTGCTTATTTGCCTCAAACAAAAGACTGTCCCCCCAAAAGAAATTATTAAATCAGGGAGACAATTAACTTATCCCTACCAGAAGGAAGCTTCTCGCTCAATTAGACCTTTATTGGGGATTTTAAGTAGAAAACTGTGAGTATATCTGTGGTCTCATTTTACATTTGGTCCACAAGGGCCAACAAGGGCCTTAGAGCTGGGTTTTGCGCAGCTGTTCTTACTCCATGCATACCCGAGGCCATGTTCTCTGGTGCACATCATCCCTAACCCTCTGCCCAGCAAACAGAATGACCCCTGAGTGAACAGTGGCAGTGTCACAACATTACCAGAGGTACCATGCTGATCTGGATGAGGAGGTTCCTGGCTTCCATGTCGCCGTACTTGAGCTGGTAGGGTTTGTATGGACCATACACGGTGTCCACCAGCTCCATGACTTTCACTGGGTTGTGCTCATCTTTAGGAAATCAGAAATGAGAGGCAAAAATGAATGTGGAGTCAGAACTCAGTTCTGGAAAACAACAGGGGGCAGGCACTGGGGATTTTCCATTTCATCTCAGGGTGACTACATTCTCTGGCCTGCTTTTACTATCCATGGAAGGTGTAAAAATCACTTCCATCAATACCTTGATACATTTGGACTTTGTGTATTATTTGTCAAAAGCACTATTAAAGCCCTGGCTGGTGTAGCTCAGTGAACTGAGCACGGGCTGCGAACTAAAGGGTCGCCAGTTTGATTCCCAGTCAGGGCACATGCCTGGGTTGCGGGCCAGGTCCCTAGTGGGGGCCACATGAGAGGCAACCACACATTGATGTTTCTCTCCCTCTCTTTCTTCCTCCCTTCTCTCTCTCTAAAAATAAATAAAATATTTTTAAAAAAAGAACAAATGACCCATTAAAAAAAAAACACTATTAAACACATCCAGCCCCTACATCCCACAACCCATTGCAGTTAAGAACTTCTTCATACTGTAATTAAAAAATAAAACATTTTTAAATTCAAAAGAAAAAAAAAGAATCTTTTCAAATAATGACTCATCAGTCAGTTTAAACACTGCTACAGGGAAAAGGCTCTGCAGGAAAATACTTTTCCAGAACTTTACAGAAACAGAGTACCAACACACTAGGCATTCCCAAAATTCAACAACATAAAAATTTAAAATTGTATATCAAAATTTAAATGGGTGGGCCCTGGCCCAGTTTGTAACAGTATCATCCCAATACGCCCTGGCTGGTGAGGCCCAGTGGACTGGGTGCTGGCCTGTGAGCCTAAAGTCGCCAGTTTGATTCCCTGTCAGGGCACATGCCTAGGTTTCGGGCCAGGTCTCAGGTTGGGGGACCACGAAAGGCAACCAATTGATGTTTCTCTCCCTCTCTTTCTCCCTCTTTTCTCCTCTCTCTGAAAATAAATAAAATCTTTTTAAAAAATATGTTTTTGACAATAGCAATAGGAATCATTAAAAATCTTAACCACTATGGCTGACTAACAAAGTACTTGTATACCTGACTCTTCAATACTGTCTAGGGGGAGGAAGATAACCTTCCTGAAGCACCTTCATCCACTCTGCTCCAGCAGGAGGCATGACCTCCACACCCTCTGGCCACTTGAAGGGCACTTTCATCCCCTGGAAGCTGCCACAGTCACTGTGCCCCTCCCACAACCAAGGCCTGACCACTGAGTATGCCAAAAACACCTATGAATCACCAGGAGCCCGAACAATAAACACACTCCCTGGAATGTCCAAGGTTACTATATGCGAGTATAAAATTAAAGAGAATAACTATTAAATAAGCTGAGCTGGTGACACAGTAGCCACTCATGGCAGAACAAGACCTTCCTGGAGCTATTTCCTGATCTGACAGCAGCATGCGTCATGAGGTCTGTGTTACTTAGAAGTTGATGATGCTTTTAGCACAGATGGGAAGAGCTGGGGAAGTGCAGACTCCAGGGCATCATGTGCCCAAATGGGGACAGAGAGTGCTCTGCTCTGAGATGGCAATGGGGGATGACCATTCTCCCTATGGCCATCTTCAGTCCTGACACAGCACCCCTATCCTCAAAGCTTATTGCCACATCAAAAAGCTCCTCTAACACATTTGTTTTCTGAAACTTAACTTTTAGGTTGAATTGCCTGAGGTTAAATGATGACTTAAAAGGAAGAGGAAACTACATTCCCAAAGAAACCTTTGCCAACTGGCAGCTACTAATGTCTACTTGCCTCTTACACCTTCTAAGACCCTGCAGAAGGGTCTATCACTTCCCCAGAATGAGTAAAGCACCAAGGCAGCACTGCTGTTAGGTAAGTATATTAGCAGCAACTATTTCCATAATGGTAATGTTTTCAGGGAAAAGGTTATCATATCTGTTGAGGAGAACAGTGACACCTTCCATTTCTGCAAAATAAGGTACCTGAAAAGGCAAACCAACCCAGACCCTAGAAGCTTCAACAACAATAAGTAAAGACAAGGTAGAGACGGGGAGAGATATGTTTACGTGAGTGGGGAAGCAGTGCCATCTCCAGCCCCTTGGCAAAGTGGGCAGTGGCAGCGTACAACTCCAGCAGCTTGGGGAGCTCCAGCTCAGGTCCTGCCCTCTCCACACTGGAGGAGAGGCACATGGGTAGAGAGGGTGCCAAGTCCCCCAGGGTCTGAATCAGCAGCACAGTCACCACCTCGCAGGGGTTCTTGAAAACCTGTAGTGGGAGAGAAAGTATGTGCATTAGTACACATGATCAAATGGGTGCATACCTTATAAAGAAGCAATCTCCTAGATCACTCCAAGTGGTCTAATCAAGAGCTATGAATCCCAAGTTTTTCTCACGGCTAAGGTGAACATGCTCAGAAAACCAAGTGAACTGGTAGGACTTGCCAGGACAACTGGCTACTTCATATCTATCACTGGCCCCAAGTGCTGAACTATTTACAAATCTATAAAATGTAGTATTTAGAATTCAGGGGTGTCCAACCCTCTGGCATCTCTGCACCACACTGGAAGAAGTGTTTTCTTGGGCCATGACACATTAAATAAACTGTGACACATAATCACACACACAAAAAAAAATCTCATAATGTTTTAAATAAATTTACAATTTTGTTTTGGGCTGCATTCATAGCCATCCTGGACGCATGTGGCCCATGGGATGCAGGTCAGACACCCCTGTATAGTCACCAAAAACTGGCTAGAGACAGGACTGTAAAGATGACAATGCAGAAATTGGGAGGATTTGGAAGGGAGGGAACAAAACAGAATTAAAGAAGAGCAATTCACTGAATCAGAGCTGGAGAACCTTTAAACAGATTGACAGACCAGCTCTCAGCCACCTCTCTCTTCTTAACGTAGATAGATACGTTAGTATCTATCAGTTAGTACCTTCAGTAAAGGTAAGATACCAGAAATAGTGTATCCAGAGCCTTTTAAATCATAGATTCACTTATTCACTGAGGCTTTTGCCTATTCTATAGATAAGACGTATCTTTGACAAAACTTGAATCATATATATACACAGTGAATTTAGAGGGGGATTCTCACAGACCTCCACTGATGATTAAATGCTTTTTTAAAAAATTATAACATAATTTTTTAAAAAAAGAAATATGTAAAAAAAAAATTATAACATAATTTAAATAATGCACGAACATGACGCAAGATATAAGATTTTTCTTAGGCAACATCAAGGCCAAAAAAGATGTAAGTTTAAAAACCATAAAATCAATAAATTAAAAATTTTATTAGAAAATATCTTTAGATGAATGAAAATGAAAACACTACATAGCAAAACTCAGGGGATACAGTAAAAGCAGCCTAAGAGGGAAATTAATAGTTGTAGATGCAGACATTAAAAAAGAAATATCTCGAATTTGTAGCCTAACTGTACACTTTAAGGAACTAGAAATAGAAGAAACTAAACACAACAATAGCAAAAGAACAAAAGTAATAAAGGTTAGAGCAGAGACAAATAAAAGAGAATAGAAAAACCAATTTAAAAATCAATAAAACTAGAAGTTGGTTCTTTGAAAAGATTAAGAAAATAGGCAAACCTTAGAGTGACTAAGAAAACAGAAGACTCAAATTAATAATATCAGATATGAAAGTGAGGATGCTACCAATTTTATAAAAAATAGAAGATTTATGAGAGAATATTATGAATAATTGTATGCCAACAAATTAACTTGGCTGAAATGCACATTAACGTACGTGAAAATTATACACCAATATCCCTTATGATCACAAATACAAAAATCCTAAGCAGGATACCAGTAAACCAAATTCAGCAGAACATGAAAGGAATGATACCTCATGACCAAGTGAAAATTATCTCCGGAGTGCAAATATGGTTCAAAATATGCAAATCAAACAATGCAATACAGCACATTAACAGAATAAGAAAAAAAATACATGATAATCTCAATACAGAAAAAGTATTTGACAAAATTCAACACAATTTCATGATTTAAACAACTCAATAAACTAGTAACAGAAAGGAACTTCTTCAATATGACAAAGATCATTTATAAACCGCGTCCAGCTAAAATCATACTCAATAGTGAAAGACTGAAAGCTTTTTCCTGCTAAGATCCAGAATGCCCATTTTTGCCTGAGTAATTAATTGGGTAACACAAAGAAAGAAAAGGCTGCTACCAAATTGGAAAGGAAAAAGTAAAGTTATCTCTGTTCACAAATAACAATCATATAAGTAGAATACCTTAAAGAATTCACAAAAAAATAATAAAAAATTTAACAAATTCAGCAGAAATACAAGATTTAAAATCAACACTCAAAAATCACTTCCTAGCCCTGGAGGGCAACTCAGTTGGCTAGAGCATTGTCCGAACACACCCTGGGTTATGGGTTCAATCTCTGATCAGGGCACACGTAGGACTAAACCAATGAATGCATAAATGAATAGACCAACAGATCAAGGTTTCTCTCTAAAATAAATAAATAAAATTTTAAGGCCCTAGTTAGGTAGCTCAGTTGGATACGGCATCATCCTGATAGGCCAAAGCTGGGGGTTCGATCCCTGGTCAGGGCACACAAGAAGCAACCAATGAATGCATAAATAAGTGGAACAACAAATCAATGGTTTTTTTCTCTCTCTCTCCCTTCCTCTCTCCCAAATCAATAAATAAATTTTAAAAAAATCAGTTGTGTTTCTGTACACTAACAATGAACAATCTGAAAAAAAAAATTAAGAAAACAATTCCATTTATAATAAAGAATAAAATACTTGGAAATAAACATAGTCAGGGAGCTAAAATATTTGTACACCAAGAACAACAAAACACTGCTGAAAGAAATTGATGAACGCACACAAAAAAATGGAAAGCATTCCATGTTCATAAGTTGGAAGACTTGTTAAGAAGGTAATACTACTCACAGTAATCTACAGATCCAATGCAATCTCTTTCAAAATCCCAAAGACATTTTCCAGAGAAAAGAAAAAGCCTATCTTGAGATCTGACCAAGATGGAGGCATATGTAGACAGGCTTTGCCTCCTCACACAACTAAAAGAAGGAAACAACCAATTTAAAAACAAAACCCATCAAAACTGCCAGAAAACTGAATAGTATGGAATCTCAACAACCAAGGAGTTAAATAAGAAGCATTCATCCAAACTGTTAGGAAAGGTGGAGACAGGCAGCCAGGGTGAAGTGGACGCAGGGCATGGCGGAAGCTGGGAGACCAGGCAGGCAAGGCAGTGGCTAGCGACCTGGCAGTCCCACATTCGCATGCAGATAAAGAGTGAGGAACAACTAGGGAGCAAGAAAGACCGTGTAACCCAGGGTTCTAGCATGGGAAAAATAAAGCTTAGAACATCTACCTGTAAAAACCTGTGAGGATTGTGGTGGCAGGAGAAACTGCCAGTCTCTTCGAAACAGGGTGAGAATCAAGTAACCACCATCGTGCCTTCTCTGACACCTCTCCCACATGCAGCACCACAATACCAACAAGTGGGAGCCCCCACCATGGCAAATACCAAAGGCTCTTCCCCTTACAACACTACAGGTGCACCAAGACAAAAAAACATAACCCAAGTGAAGAACAGATCAAAGCTCCAGAAAAAGACCTAAATAACAAGGAGATAATTGACTTATCAGATGCAGATTTCAAAACACTGGTAATCAGGATGCTCACAGAAATGATTGAGTTCAGTTACAAAATAAAGGAAGAAATGAAGGCTATACAAAGTGAAATAAAGAAAAATGTACAGTGAACCAACAGTGAATGGAAGGAAACCTGGACTCAGATCAACAATTTGGAACAAAAGGAAGAAATAAACATTCCACCAGAACAGAATGAAGGAATAAGAATTCAAAAATATGAGGACAGGCTTAGGAACCACCAGGACAACTTTAAGCAGTTCAATATCTGCATCATAGGGGTACCAGAAGGAGAAGAGGAAGAACAAGAAATTGAAAACTTAGTTGAAAAAATAATGAAGGAAAACTTCCCCAGTCTAGAGAAGGAAATAGACTTCCAGGTAGTCCAGGAAACTCAGAGAGACCAAAAGAAGTTGGATCCAAAGAGGAACACACCAAGATATATTATCAATAAATTACCACAAATTAAAGATAAGGAGAAAATCTTAAAAATAGCGAGAGAAAAGGAGACAGTTACCTAAAAAGCAGTTCCCATAAGACTATCAGCTGATTTCTCAAAAGAAACCTTGCAGGCAAGAAGGGGCTGGAAAGAAGTATTCCAAGTCATGAAAAGCAAAGACCTACATTCAAGATTACTCCATGTAGCAAAGCTTTCATTTAGAATGGAAGGGCAGATAAAGTACTTTCCAGATAAGGTCAAGTTAAAGAAGTTCATCATCACCAAGCCCTTATTATATGAAATGTTAAAGGGACTTATCTAAGAAAAAGAAGAAAATCAAAACTAGAAACAGTAAAATGACAACCAACTCACAACTATCAACCACTGAATCTAAAAAAATAACAAAAACAAAAATAAGTAAGCAAACAACTAGAACAGGAATCTTAGAATCAGAGAAATGGAGATCAGATGGGGGGTAATCAGTGGGGAGGGGGAGGGAGAAGAATGGGGGAAAAGGTATGAGGAATAAGAAGCATAAATGGTAGGTACAAAATAGACAGGGGGAGGTTAAGAATAGTATCGGAAATGTAGAAGCTAAAGAACTTAGAGGTACGACCCAGGTACATGAACTAGAGGTACGATCCATGTACATGAACTAAGGGGTGGGGGAATTCTGGAGTAAATTAGGTACCAGGTGGAGGAGGGTAAAAGGGAGAAAAAAGAATGAGACAACTGTAGTAGCATAATCAGTAAAATATACTTTTTTAAAAAAAAAGCCCATCTTAAAACTCATATGGAATTTTAGAGGATACACTAAATAGCCAAAACTATCTCAATAAAGAACAGCATTGGCTGTCTCCTACTTCCTGATTTCAAAACTTACTACAAAGCTCCAATAATCAAAACAGTGTGGTATCAGCAAAAGAATATATATACACACACACACACCAATGGAATAGAATGGACAGCTCAGAAATAAACCTTCACATCAGCAGTCAAATGATTTTAAACAAGGGTGCCAAAACCATTCAGTAGGGGAAAGGATATCAATAAATGGTGCTCAGAAAACTAGATATCTACATGCAAATGAAAGAAGGTGGATTCTTACCTAACATCATATAAAATATTGACTCAAAACATTAAGAGCTAAACAATAAAAGGAAACATAGGGAAAAATTCTTATGACCTTGGATTTATTTTTTATTAATTTTTTATATTTTATTAATTTTTTTTAGAGAGAGGGGAAGGGAGAGAGCAAGTGGAGAGAAACATCGATGTGTGAGAGAAATATCTATCGGCTGTCTCTCACACACTCCCAACAGGGAACCTTGTGCAAAACCCAGGCATGTGCCCTGACTAGCAATAGAATCTGTGACTTTTCAGGTCATAGGACAGCATTCAATCCATTGAGCCACAAAGGGCTGACCTTCGATTTAGCAGTTTTTTTAAATATAGCACAAAAAACATAGACAATGAAAGAAAAAATATATAAATTGGACATCAAAGTTTTAAAATTTTGCCCTGGCCAGTGTGGCTTGGTTGGGTAGAACATAATCCCATAAACCAAAAAGTCATTGGTTCAATCCTTGGTCAGAGTACATGCCTAGCTTGCAGATTTGATCCCAGGTCAGGGTGCGTAGGAGAGGCAGTTGATCAATGTTTTTCTCTCACATTGATGTTTCTCTCTCTCCCTCTCCCTCCCTCCTTTCTCCTCTCTCTAAAATTAACAAGCAAGTCCCCAGGTGAGGGTTTTATTAAAAATTTACATTTTGTGCATCAAAAGATACTATCAAGAAAGTAAAATGTGAGACTTCCCGCCAAGATGGAGGCGTAGATGGACACACTGTGCCTCCTCTCACAACCAAAATTAAGGACAACAAAAATTTAGAAACAAAATAACAACCAGAACAGATAGAAAACTGAATTGTAGGGAACTCAGGCAACGATTCACCCAGACCGGTAAGAGGGGCAGATTTGGCAGCTGGCAGAGAGGGATCGCGGCAGGAAAAAGCAGTGGCTAGTGGTCCCAGACGCACAGGCGGCGATTGGCACACCCCAGGAACGCAGACAGTGGTTAGCAGACCCCAGGCACAGGGAGACAACCTGCAGACCCAGCAAGGCACGCAAGTCGGCTAACTGCAGTCACACATTCGCGCGCAGATAAATCAGGTGAAAACGGGCAGAGAGACAGACTACGAAACTCAGGGCCCCAGCGCCAGGAAATAAAGCCTAAAAGCACCCATTGAAAACACTTGTGGGTGTTGAGGTGCCAGGAGAGACTCCCAGCCTCACAGAGGGGACTGAAATCCAAGAGAGAGCAGAGCAAGCACCATTGTTCCCTCTCAGACCCCGCCCCCACACACAGCCTCACAACTCTGAGACTAGGTTGCCCCACCCTGGTGAACACCTAAGGCTCCGCCCCTCATACATAACAGGCACGACCAGACCCCCCCCAAAAAAATGGCTCAAAGGAAAGAACAAATCAAACCACCAGAGCCAATACTTTTAAGCAACCAAGAGATAGCCAACCTATTAGATGCACAGTTCAAAGCACTGCTGATCAGGATGCTCACAGAATTGGTTGATTTTGGTTGCAAATTTAGATGAAAAAATGAAGGCTACGCTAAGTGAAATGAAGGAAAATGTACAGGGAACCAATAATGATGGGAAGAAAACTGGGACCCAAATCAACAGTGTGGACCAGAAGGAAGAAAGAAACAACCAAACAGAAAAGAACGAAGAAACAAGAATTCAAAACAGTGAGGAGAGGCTTAGGAACCTCTAGGACATCTTTAAACGTTCCAACATCCGAATTATAGGGGTACCAGA
>PVKU01014744.1:0-21479 GCA_004027475.1 Anoura caudifer | reverse complement strand
TTGCTAAGAGGGAAGCCAAGAAACAGCAAAAGTTCAAGGAATTTGGACAACCTGATTTGTTCTCTCAGTAGCATCACAAGTACTTTATATAATAAATATATGTGCATTTGCATCATCATTCTTTTTTTATTGATGTTTGAATACAGTTGTCTCCATTTTCCTGCCATCACGTTCCCCCACCCTACCCACATCCAC
The DNA here is from genome assembly GCA_004027475.1 of Anoura caudifer. NCBI lineage: Eukaryota > Metazoa > Chordata > Mammalia > Chiroptera > Phyllostomidae > Anoura > Anoura caudifer. Next base: position 21,284 of record PVKU01014744.1, on the reverse strand, counting down.
TTCCACCCTCAATCCCACCCCACCTTGGCTCCATCCATGGGTCCCTCATTCATGTTCATTTATGTCCCTTTACCTTCTTTCCCACATTATTTCTCTCTCCCCTCTCCTCTGGTTACTATCAGTTTGTTGTTGATTTCAATGTCTCTGGCTATATTTTGCTTGCCAGTTTGTTTTCTTAATTAGGTGCCACTTATAGGTGAGATCATATGGTATTTGTCTTTCACCACATAGCTTACTTCACTTAGCATAATGCTCTCCAGATACACCCATGCTGTCGCAAAGGGTAGGAGCTCCATCTTTCTTTCTGCTGCATAGAATTCCACTGTGTAAATGTACCATAGATTATTGATCCACTCATTTATCAATGGGCAACTAGGCTGATTCCAGCACTTGGCTATCGTAAATTGTGCTGCTATGAACATAGAGGTGCATAGGTTCTTTTGAATTAGTGTTTCAAGATTCTTAGGGTATAAACCCAGCAGTGGAATTGCCAGTGGAATATGGTCAAAAGGCAATTCCATTTTTAGTTTTCTGAGGAAATTCCATACTGTTTTCCACAGTAGCTGCACCAGTTTGCATTCCCACCAACAGTTTACTAGGGTTCCCTTTTCTCCACATCCTCACCAGCACTCATTGTTTGTTGATTTGGTTATGCTGGCCATTCTGACTGGTGTGAAGTGGTATCTCATTGTGGTTTTAATTCGCTTCTCTCTGATGGCTAGTCATGCTGAGCATCCTTTCATATGTCTCTGGGCCTTCTGTGCGACCTCCTTGGAGAAGTGTCTGTTCAGGTCCTTTGTCCATTTTTTAATTGGGTTGTTTGTCTTCCTGGAATGGAGTCATGTTAGCTCTTTATATATTTTGGAAATCAATCCCTTGTCCCAGATATCACTGACAAATATGTTTTCCCATACAGTTGTTTTCCTTTTCATTTTGCTAATGTTTTCTTTAGCTGTGCAGAAGCTTTTCATTTTGATGAAGTCCCATTTATTTATTCTTTCCTTTATGTCCCTTGCTCTATAGGACATGCCAGTGAAAATATTGCTGTGTGGAATATCTGAGATTTTCCTGCCTATGTTCTCCTCTAGGACTTTTATGGTGTCATGACTTATATTTAAGTCTTTTATCCCTCTTGAGTTTATTTTTGTGTATGGTGTTAGCTGGTGAATGAGTTTCATTTTTTGCATGTACCTGTCCAGCTTTCCCAACACCATTTGTTGAAGAGGCTATTTTGATTCCATTTTATGTTTCTGCCTCCTTTGTTCAATATTAATTGACCACAGAAACTTGGGTTTATTTCTGGGCTCTCTATTCTGTTCCACTGATCTATGTGTCTGTTATTATGCCAGTACCAGACTGTTTTGGTTACCATACATTGTACTATAGTTTGATGTCAGGTATGGTAATCCCACCTACTTTGTTCCTCTTTCTCAAAATTGCTGCAACTATTTGGGGTTGTTTATGGTTCCATATAAAGTTTTGAAGTGTTTGTTCTATATCTGTGAAGTACGTCATTGGTAGTTTAATAGGAATTGTGTTGAATCTATAAATTACTTTGGGTACTATAGACATTTTGATGATATTAATTATTCCAATTCATGAACATGGTATATGCTTCCATTTATTTGTGTCTTCCTTAATTTCTTTCTTCAGTGTTGTGTAGTTTTCTGACTACAGGTCTTTTACCTCCTTGGTTAAGTTTATTCCTAGGCACTTTATTTTTCTTGTTGCTATAGCAAATGGGATTTTTTTCTGATTTCTGTTTCTGATACTTCATTGTTGGTGTTCAAAAATGCCTTTGAGTTCTGAATATTGACTTTGTATCTTGCTGTTTTGCCAGATTCACTTATTAGATCTAGTAGATTTTTGGTGGAGTCTGTAGGGTTTTCTATGTACACTATCATGTCATCTGCAAACAACGACAGTTTTACTTCCTCCTTTCCAGTTTGGATCCCTTTTATTTCTTCTTCTTGTCTGATTGCTGTGGCTAGGACTTCCAGTACTGTGTTGAATAGATGCAGTGAAAGTTGACATCCTTGTCTTTTTCCTGATCTTAGTGGGAAAGCTTTTAGTTTTTGCCCACTGAGTATAATGTTGGCTATAGGTCTCTGGTATATGGCCTTTATTATGTTGAGGAACACTCCCTCTACTCCACTTTGCTGAGATTTTTTCTTTTTTATCATAAATGGGTGCTGTACTTTATCAAATGATTTTTCTGCATCTGTTGATATGATCATGTGATTTTTGTCTTTCCTTTTGTTTATGTGATGTATTACATTTATTGACTTGCAAATATTGAACCATCCTTGCATCCCTGAGATGAATCCCACTTCATCATGATGTATGATCTTTTTAATGTACTGCTGGGTGCAGTTGGCCAATATATTGTTGAGGATTTTAGCATCTATTTTCATCAGCGATATTGCCTGTAGTTTTCTTTCTTTGTTATGTCTTTATGTGGTTTTGGGATTAGGATGATGCTGGTTTCATAAAAAGAGTTTGGGAGTCTTCCGTCTTCTTGGATTTTTTTTGGAAAAGTCTGTGAACAATAGGGGTTAGCTCTTCCTTAAATAATTTGTAAAATTCTCCTGTGAAACTGTCTGGTCCAGGGCTTTTGTGTACTGGGAGTTTTTGATTACTGCTTTGATTCCACCAGCTGTTATTGGTCTGTTCAGGCTTCCTGCTTCCTCTTGATTCAGTTTTCGAAGATTATATTTTTCTAGAAATTTCTCTATTTCACCTAGGTTTTCAAATTTCTTGGCATATAGTTCATCATAATTTCTTACAATCCCTTGTGGTTCTGTGGTGTCAGTTGTCATTTCTCCTCTTTCATTTATGATTTTGTTTACTTGGGTCCTCTTTTTTTCTTGATGAGTCTGCTTAAAGGCTTGTTCATTTTGTTTATCTTTTCAAAGAACCAGCTCCTGGATTTAGTGATACTTAGAATTGTTCTTTTAGTCTCTATGTCATTTAATTCTGCTCTAATCTTGCTTATTTCCTTCCTTCTACTTGTTCTAAGCTGTCTTTGCTGTTGTTTCTCCCAGTTCTTATAGGTGTAGGTTTGGGTTGGTTATTTGAAAACTTTCCATCTTCTTTAGGTAGGCCTGTATCACTATGAAGTTCCTTCTCAGGACTGCCTTCACCGTGTCCCATAAGTTTTGAACTGTTTTCAGTTCATTTTCATTTGTTTCCCTAAACTGTTTGCTTTCTTCCTTGATCTCATTCTTAAACCATTCATTGTTTAATAGCATGCTATTAAATCTCCACAAGTTTGAATGTTTTTCAGTTTTTTCCTTGGGGTTGGTTTCTAGTTTCAGGCACTTGTGGTCTCAGAAGATGCTTGATGTGATTTGGATTTTCTTGAATTTGTTGAGGTTTATTTTGTGTCCTATCATGAGGTCTATCCTTGAAAATATTCCATGTGCATTTGAAAAGAATGCGTATTTTGCTTCTTTGGGATGAAAGGCTCTCTATATATATATCAGTTAAGTCCATTTAATCTAGGGCATTGTTCAATGCCACAATATCTTTGTTCATATATTGTTTGGAAGATCTGTCCATTTTGATAGTGGGGTGTTAAAATTCCCTAGTATAAGTGTGTTGCTGTCTCTATCTTTCTTGAAGTCCTCCACAATTTTTTTATATATTTGGGTGCTCCTATGTTGGGTGCCTATATGTTTATAATGTTTATGTCTTCTTGATGGATTCTTCCCTTGAGTATTATGAACTGTCCTTCTGGGTCTCTTCCTATGGCCTTTGTTTTGAAGTCTATTTGTCTGATATAAGTATTGTTAGACCAGCTCTTTTTTCCTGTCCACTTGCTTGGAATATTTTTTCTAACCCTTCACTTTCAGTCTGTGTATGTCTTTTGTTCTGTGGGGGGTCTCTTGGAGGCAACCTATGTGTGGGTCATGCTTTCTTATCCATTGAGCTAGTCTGTGTCTTTTGATTGGAGCATGTAATCCATTTACATTTAAGGTTATTATTGATAGGTACTTATTCATTGCCATTTTACTCCCTTTATACCTTTGTTCCTTTCTCTCTCACTGTTTTCTTCCTCTCCTTAAAGCAATCCCTTTTGTATATCTTTCAGTGCTGGTTGGTGGAGGTGTGATCTTTTAGCCTTCTTTTGTCCAGGAACCTCCTTATTTGGCATTCCATTTTAATTAAGAGCCTCCACTTGATAGAGTAGTCTCTGTTACAGGCCTTTGCTTTTCATTAATTGTAATATTTTTTGTCTTTACCTTCTGGCTTGTAATGTTTCTGTTGAGAAGTCAGTTGCTAGCCTTATCAGGGCTTCCTTGTATATTACTTCCTGTTTCTCCCTTGCTGCTTTTAGGATTCTCTCTTTGTCTTGGAATTTTGTCATTTTAATTATGATGTGTCTTGCAATGGACCTCTTTGGGCTCCTCTTGATTGGGACCCTTTCTGCTTCCTGGACTTGTGTGGCTTCTTCTCTCATCAAATTGGGGAAGTTTTGCATCATTACTTTTTCAAACAGGTTTTCTCTCCCTTGCTCCTCTTCTTCTCCTTCTGGTATCCCTATTATATGGATATTATTACATTTCATGTTGTCCTGCGTTTTCCTTAACCCCTCTTTATTTTTATTCCAGTCTTTTTTCTTTTTCTTGGTCTTTTTTGGGAGGTATTTTCCCCTGCTTTGTCCTCCAGCTCACTGATTCTATCCTCTGCTTCACTGACCCTGCTTTTGATTCCTTCTACTGTGTTCTTTAATTCATAAATTGTATTCTTCATTTATCTTGGCCCTTGTTGATAGTTGCTATTTCCCTTTTCATGTTGATATAGTTTGCAGTGAGTTCATTGTTTCTCTGTAGTTTTTGGTAATTCTCAGTGAGCTCATTGAGCTTCCTGACATCCATTGCTTTGAACTCGATATCTGATAGTTGACTTGCCTCTATTTCATTTAGCATTCTGTCTGAGGATTCTTCCTTTCCTTTAGTTTGGAGGTTGATTCTTTATCTTCCCATTGTCTGTGGGACTCTTCTTGTTTGCTTCTGTTTCTTAAATTGATCTGTTTTGACTTTCTGACTTTGTGGTATGAACTTCTAGTGGGAGGCCTGTGAGATACAGTGGTTCAATCTCCCTGATCACCTGAACTTGATTTTCTTGGGATGTCCTTTATGCCTTTTATGTGTGTTTTCTGGATATAATTGAATTTGGTTATTGTTGGGTCATCCTTTTGTGGGTTCTTCCTTGCTGCTGGTTGACTGAGGGTCACTTCGCCCACCACATCTTGTATGCTGTTGTGCAGGCACTGCCTGAACAAAATCACAGAGCCCAAGAAACAAAAGCACATCGGCAAATATAAGTGCCCCCCACAACCCCACTGCCAATAGCTAATGAACCAGTATTAATAAGGGTATAATGAGATTAAGACTATTATAGGAAAAGAGAGTGGATATGAGATGACCTAGTGAAAGAGGAATGATTTTGAGAGGACAGAGGGAGGAGCACTGATAAGATTTGGGAATTGGAGCAATGGAAGGAGAGAAGGTAAAGTTTACCTCATGAATAAAGAAAGGGAGTAAAGACTGTTGAATAGAGTATGAGAAAGGAAGTGTATAACATTAGGTTTAAACAGAAACTAAAATAATGTAAAATAAAATAAAGTGAGAGAGAAAAAGAAGGGAAAATATTAAATAATTAATAAAAATATAGGAGCCAAATGGAGAGAAAGGTCCACTGGCACACTATCAGTAACAAATGAGCTAAAATTAATATAAGTGGTATGGGAATAATAGGGGAAAAGAAACAAAGAAGAGTCTAAGAGATGTTTAGAGGATTGGGAAGTGATTTTGTAATGATACAGGGAGAGGGAATAATAAGAGTGAGGATCAAAACCTAGACTAAGGGAAAAAATAAAATTTGGGATGTAAAGGAATAGAAAAAAATGAGAATAAAGAAAAATAAAAGGGCAGGATGCAAGAGAAATAGAAGAAAGACAAAAAGAAAAAGAAAAAAAACAGGCTAAGATGGTATAATTAAGATTTGAGTAAAAAAAAAATAGTAGGAGAGGGGTCCAGTAGAATTTGTTATTTGAAATGCAGAATTAGTGAAGCTCTAGTGATAACCTTGAAAAGCAATGCAACAGCAACTATCTTACCCACAACAAACTAGCAAAGTTTGTGACAGGTGTAGAGAGAACACGGGTATTTTGATAGCTGGGCAAAAGGATGTGATATAACCCTGGACAGGAGAATTCGTTTTGAGTATCTGGACAGGGGAGAAATAGTAAGAATGTGGAATGGAAACAAGTTGTAGCTAGAGAGAAAACCAAATTTGAAATGAGAATATTGCAAGGAAAGAGGAAAGTAAGATGGGCTAAGAGAAGGGAGGGGCAAGGTTTGTGAATTGAAATACACTATAGTATAAAATCTAATGACTTATATACAAATTCGCTAGAGAAGAAATTAGTGTTATAAAGCTATGCAGGAAAGAAAATATCACAAATCTTGAAGGAGACCACAGCTGCTTTCATATCGGTAGTCTCTTGTAATTGCCACTGTTTTTTTATCTTCTGGATCTGCCTCTGGTGATGTCAGATGTTGATCCCATCTGACCTTAGGCAGCCTGTTTGATACTTCTAGTGATCTGCTGTCACTGGCTGTCTCTTTCAATTGTTAATATGGTCCATCTGCACTCAGCAGTCAGGCTTAAGCACTATAAGTCAGGGCCAAATCCCTCCTCTGATGGGGCTATTGTTTCCCCTCAGGTAGCTGCTGCTTGAAGGGGAATGGTCTGCCTGAACAGGATGGTTGCTGCGTATGGGAGTTGGCTCAACTCTGGATCCTTGTGGCTACTTTCTCAGTTCTCTCCACAAAGCCTCTCTCCCCAGTCTCTCTTCAACTCTCTCTAGTCCACTCTGCCCCTCCTTTGCCAGTGATCTAGTGTCTCTGGCTGTCTCCTTCCGTTGTTTATCTGGTCACTAGGACTCAGCAGTCAGGCTTAAGCACCAAAGGGCCAGGGCAGAGACCCTCCAGAGGTTGGAGCTATTGTTTCCCCTCAGGCTACTGCTGCTCAGAGGGGAGTGGTCTGCCTGAGCACAAAGGCTGCTTCCGTCTGGGGGATGATTCAGCACTGGATCCAGCCACTACTCTCTCATTTCTCTCCCCAAGGCTTCTGTCCCATCTCTCCTCAGGCATCTCCAACCCACTCTGCCCCTGCCTTTGCCTGAGCCCTGGGTAAATGGCTGCAAATGAAAATTTGTGTGTTGGCCCTTTAAAAGGCCCTTGTGTCTCCAACTGTCTGTCTCTGGCAGAAAACAACCTTGCTGCTTTTTCCACTGGTTGTTATCTGTGTACTTTTTAGGCTCTGATGTTCTAGGTTGGGAATCCTAGCTTAGGGTTTAGACCCCAATCTTCTTTGGGGGATCCAACTAGCCACTTAATTATCCCACCAGTGCTGTCACCCATGGGTACCCAGCCAGCCCTCTCGAGTCTCTACCACATTCCTTACCAGACCGGTTGTGCTGAAGCTGGTTCTGCGTGTCCGAAGTCATATGCTTCTCTCTGACTATCGCTCAGTCATTTGTTCCGGGTGGTTTCTCCACAATTGAGTTGTAATTCCAGATTTGTCCTGAGAGGAAGTCAGTGTGACTCCCATTCACTCCTCCGCCATCTTCCCTCAGTCCTGCATAATCATTCTTACCTGATGCATGGTAGCCCATTGTATGGACATATTTAACATATGTGTATAACCATTTTTGCTTCTTTCCTATAACCATTTTGCTTCTTTCCAGCACTTCACTTTTATAAACACCACTGCAACAAAAACCCTTGTCTGTGCATCCTTTTTATATTTGACCACATATTTTCCTAGGATCAATTTCTAGGCATAGAACTTGAAAAGAAAAAAAGGAGGAAAGGCATAACCTAAAACTCCTTCATAGACCATTCTCTAGTAACCTTTTCTGGAAGCCAAAATTATACCTTCAGTTGGCTGGTAATTTAATTCTACAACTAAAAGAGAACTTAGAAATCAAGTTCCCTTTGTTTTTTAGTTGGAAGTTACTAAAATAAAGAAAATAAAAGTATTCAAATTATCAGAATTTCAAAATACATTTCAGCGGGTTTTATCATTCTTTTTCTCTTGACTATTTTGACACTCATTCATTCTTATCTTTCCTGTTGACCCCTTCCCTGAATGGTGTTTTCTCTCTCTCTCTCCTTGTCCCTCCCTCCCTCTGCCCCCACCCACTCTGCCACTCTCTTCTTCTTGCTCTATTTATGCCTTGCTCCTGTGTATTCAGCAATCCCTTGGTTGTCCCTATCTATCCAGTCGTTTGGTCTTTGTAAATATAAATAGATTTAGCAAATGATTAAACTGTGGACAGATTTATAAATATAAAGGCCTATATTCATCAATACTATGAAGGCTCACTGCATTCAAAGTACTCTTTTGGGGAAAAAAAAAAGAACTCTTTTGGGTAAGTGAATAACAGAGGAAGGGGCATTTTTCTTTTAGGTACAGAAGAAAAAGATCATTGAAAACCGTATGCAGTATAGAAGATGTCTATAGACCAGGAAACATTTGTAACCAGTCTGCATGTCTGCCTTATCCTCACCATGCTTGTCAGGTTTAACTGCCATTCACATTAAATACATTTTTAAAGATAGGCTGGTGTGTTGTCCATCTGCCTATGATGACTTTCTTTAACTAGCCTGTCTTGGTGTGTACACAGGTGGGAGTCTTTAGTCCTTGTGCTGATGTATCTTATCTACATTGTCATCATGAAGTAAGTAAAATACCTTCTTAGTTTCTTTTCTAAAACTTTTCCCTTCATTCAACATTATGTGATAATGTGCAAAGAGTTGCAGGGGAGAAGGCAAATACCGTATCTGGCTGGTTTTTGGTATATATTGTCACAAACTCATCTGGCTTCCTTGGCAACCTGCTATGAATCATTGCAGCTTTGATTAATTGCAATAGCAGAGACCCTTCCAACCCATGTGTATTGGTGGAATCAAAGCTTGTGTTTAATTTGAGGAATCACAAAAGAGAAAGGTCTCTTTAAAACCTGGCAACCTAGACTTTGGTTGTTTCTTCACTTTTATAACAAGAAAGGAACTAAAACTTAATTACCTATGCTTCTATATAGGATAATAGAAGATGCCAGAGCTAATTAAAAGATGACTAAAACCATGGATCAAATATCTGTGGACTTCCATTATCCATATGGTCATTTGGTACTGTGTAACAATGACCCCAAAACTCAGTGGCTTAAAACCATAAGCATGTTATCTCATACAGTTTCTGAGAATTAGGCACCCAAAGCAGCTTAACTGGAGGGTTCTAGCTCAGGGCTTTTCATGAGATTGCAGATGAGATGTTGATCAGGGGAGCCATCATCTACTTGGAGCCAGTGGGGCTCCAAGATGACCCACTGGCACAGTTGGTGAGTTGATGCTGGCTCTTGGCTGCAGGCCTCATTTCCTCACCACATGGGCCTGTCCTTAAGGCTACTCAAGTGTCCCCCACACAGGAGCTGCTAGAGAGAGCAAGAAGGACCCTACAATGCCATTTATAATCTACTCTCAAGTCACACACCATCACTTTTGTCATACTGTTTATTAGAAGCAAGTCACTAAGTCCAGTCCACATTCAAGGGGTCTGCTTTGCCTTTTGAAAGGAGGAGTGTCAGAGAACTTGTGGATATATTTTTAACCCACCACATCATGTTCTTTTTGCCCTTGGAGACTGGGTAGCTTGCTATTTGTATCAAGAATTATACTGTGCAGATGTTCCTCATAACTTGAAGGTAAAATGTAAGCACCAAGGTTGTGAACCTGCTGGCTTGTCTTTTTGCCAAGAACCATTGAGATGAGGTACTTATAAATAGTGCAGAGACATTCAGTGCTGCAGCTTCTTGCCCCTGCAGGGCTGTTTCTTTTCCTCTAAATGGGCTTGTAATTTCCCTAGCATATGTGACCAGCAGGAGTGACTACCTTCTCAAAAGGCAAAAAAGTAGAACACTTTCAGAAATTGCCAGTTTGGACATATCAGGTAGCAGTCTGAAACTGACATGTCAAGTTTTTCTTGCTGTGAGGCCTGACGCCACTCCTGGCTAAGAGACCTGTTTGGAGAAATCAGTGTGGCCATTGACAAAGGTCACATCAACAGTGAAGGTAGGACCTGGCTTGGCTGATGTCTAGAGTGGTCTGTAAGTGGTCTGCCACCAATCCACTCACAATGGCATCCAGACCTCACCTCAGGAGCTGCCAATGGTCAGTGTGGACCCAGCATCTGGGTCTTATTACTGGAAGAGGGCACTTCTAAAGTGTCCTGGTGTAGAGTTACCATAAGATAACTGACCAAGAAATGAGGTGCTTTTACCACTAATCACCTTTCATTTAAAAATACCAGTGGATGGACTCCCACAAAAACCAGAGTTGGCCCAGAGGCTTTCCAACATATCTAGATCCCAAAGGCAAAGCCTATACAGATGGGAATAGCTGTCTTGCTCCTCTTTCTCCCAGATAGCAAAACTACTAGGAAATCGGTGCCACAGTAGGGAGATCTCAACAATACATATGTTCCTATGGTGTATTTTATTTGATTATTAACTTTTTAAAAACTTTCTGAAGCTCTAAGTTTAGGTTCCCAAAGAGTCAAGAGTCCCTTTCTTCCCTTTTGAAAAGGTGCATTGGTCAATTATTCCAAAGAATTGACTGAGTGTCTTCTATATGCCCAGCATTGATCTGGGGTTTTGAATCTGAATTTAGATGAAAGTTTATACCATACTGAATTCACCAGGGGGTCCACAGAATAAGGTCTTCAAAATCAAAGCTATTCCAACAGGAAAGTGAGTTGAAATATTTTGCTGGTATACCTCCTGTGACCACTGCACCCCTCTACCAAGCCTCGTACAGGCTGTGAGTTGGTAGCAGTGCATGTGGACATTAAGAGAGCACAGTGAACAATTTCTCTCCTCTCTTCCAAACCATAGTCAGTGTGAAAGCTAATGAGGTGTGTTTCTGCTGAGTCCTCAGCTTTACCAACCTTCCAGCTGTTTAAACCAGCAGGATACAAATGAAACAGCAAGAGCAGCTACTGTGCTCCCGAAATTTTCTACATAAATTCTGGTACTAAGTTCCAAATTGAAATCTCTGTCTTTAGCCATCCCCCTCTGCAATCAGAGGCTTTAATTATTGGGTTTTATAGAATCTGATTTATAAAATTGCATGCTTCACAATAAAATAGCTTTAGGGTGCAAGCACAAAATTTAAAACACTCAATTAAAACATGACTAAAACAGAGCAGCAGCAGTTAAAAACGGCATATATTAGAATCATCAGCTGCCTCCTGGGTGGATGCTTTAAAATGACTTTAAAGATTCTGTCAGGAGGTCAAAAAGCAATTCAGTTTGGCCAGAAACTGAATTAGCCAATTCATGGAGCATGAGGCACACCTGGCCTTGGTAAGAATTGATTTCTGTACATCTGGGTCACTTCTTTGGGATTTGGTTCCCAGGTGAGGCAATATGGTCTGGTGGTCAAGATGAAGTGTGTCACATTAAGCCCTGGCCGCAGAGCCCACTCTACCACTTCCTAGCAACAGGATATTGGCCAAGTTATTCAGCCATTTTGAATCTCAGTTTCCTCTTCTACAAAACAGGGTTAGTAACACTTTACACGTCAAAGGTTTTTTGTAAAGATGGGATATGACAGCATAATTATTAACCAATATCTAATTTCCAGAAAGTTTTCATAATACTATACATAGTATTATTATCCTGTTATCCAAATCCAAATAAATGTATAACACAGAGTTGTACTTTAAAACCAAACCTTCATGCAAGTCAGTATTTCTATGTGGAAAGTGAATCCTGGGTCAAGATGATAGAAACACTGCCCCTCCCACATGGCTCTTTCAGTAGGGCAAGGCACACTTGTTGAGTTTAGAAAGTGGGGAGATCTTTTCATTCAGAATAATATTGAATATTTTTTTAAAAAGTCAACGAAATAGTGCAGCAATTTTCTACCACTGTGCCACAAGAATTTTTAAAACATTCAATAACTGACTATTTAGTCAGAGGCACTGACCTCTTTTGCCTTGGACTGTCAAATTTAAAAGTGACCACAGCCAACACAACAATAGCTGCCTGGTGTGAATGAATCAAAATTATACCTTTTATGTTTTTGTCAGATCAGCAAAAAATGTATGTCTTGGTGTGCTGAAGTATTTCTATATTTTTAGAAAGAGGGGAAGAAAAGAAGAAAGAGAGGGAAAGAGAAACATTGATGTGAGAGAGAAACATTAATAGGTTGTTTCTCCTTCGTGTGCTGAATGGGGACCAAACCTGCAACCTGGGCATGTGGCCTGACCAGTAATCGAACCAGTGACCTTTCACTTTGAAGGATGACACCCAACCAACTGAGCCACACCAGTCATGATGGTGTGCTACAGAATTTTAATAATTAGTTTATGTGTGCCATGAAAGGGAAAAGGTTGAAAATTGCTGAAATAGTGTGATAAATGAATCCCAAGTGCTCATTACCAGCCCCAACCACCACCCACCCACCTTTGCTCCATCCACACCCCTATCCATTTTCCTCCTTCCATTTGACTTGAAGCCCCAGACATCAAGCCAATTCATCTATAAAAATCTTTATTTGTCCCTAAAAGGACTCATTTTTAACATAACATTATAATTATCACACCTAAAATTAATGCTCTTTTCAATATAATTGAATATCTAATGAGTGTTCAAATTTTCAGTCATCTCATAAACATTTTTAACAGGTTTAATGTAGTCTCATAAATGTCATAAATATTTTAAAAATCAAAATCCAAATAAATGTCACTCATTACAATTGGTAGTTCCATGTTTTAGATCTCTTTTAATCTCTAAATTCCCCCTCTGTTTTTTTTTTCTTTCAATTTATTCTTCAGCAAAGTTGGATTATTTGCTCTACAGAGTTTTCCATAATTTGGAAATTGTTGATTACATCATGTGGCCCATTCCTTTGACCTCTGTATTTCCTATATATCAGTCATCTATCTGATTCAGGTTAGACTGTGTCCCAAGGGCTAGTGAGTTCTCCCATCAACAAGCACACTGATGTCTCCTGTCTCTCTGTGATGCTGGCAGCCATTGATTCTCAAAATCTGGCTCTATTATTTCTTTAGAGTTGCACAATAGTACTGTTCTAATTCCATTTCTTTTCTCTTATAAACCTTGAGCATCCCCCAGGATTGGCCTTCCCATTTCTCTTTTCACAGCCACCACCATCTTTTTGACTAGAGTTCTGTTCCCTGTAATGCAATGTAGGAAGAACCTCACACTCCCAGGGAGTACAGGAAGTGCTCGTGGAAGAAAGGTCCAAGACACAGAGAGCTCCTCTGTCTGTATCATAATGACTGTCCTGTCCCATAGGCCCACCTACCCAGAGCTGCACTGACTGAAGAACAGGTATAGGGTACTATGGGGAGGGACTCTGGAAAGCCTCTTGTCAGTAGCAATGAAGGGGATGAGAAAGAGAAACTTGTGTGGTGAGGCACAGCTTGAGTGGCCTGCCAGGTGGCAATTTAGAGTTGTCGTGCCTGGCTGCCATTCCAGAGGAAGTCCAGAGACCAAGCTGGTGGGATTCCTTAATGGGGTATCCCATGGCCAGTAAGTCACCGAAGCCTCTAGGTCTTTGAGTAGGGAAAGCAGCAGTGACCTACAACAATGCCCTGGAAAACCTGCCTAGCTGTGTGCACCCTTGAGCTTTCTATGATTCCTCTCTGGGAGTTTTCTAATGCTAAAGATGAAGGGACCAGAATATTTTACCTTCCCAAAACATCCTAGGAACTTGTACGAGCTTCTTCCCTTCCAGTACACTTGTAAGAAGTACTGCACAGTGTTTTCATTCAATTGTTCTGGCAAATCATAGCCCAGAATTTTTTCATAAAGTCAAGAACCCATTTAACCTGAAATTATGGCATAACAGTAACAGAGATTCACAGGATTCCAAACTGTGACCTCAGAAAAACAAAGACAGACAGATACCTAGACTGCCAGCCCAGGGTAACAGCATGGATGAGACATCTTCTCCTTTCCCCACCAAGTGTGTCCCTGACAGCAAAGGCCCTGGAGATGTGGCCCAGAGAAGGTATACCTTCCCCATCCCACTGAGTCCCATCACCATCCTTCTGTACATAGATTCCAAGCGAGGGAACTCCATCCCAGAGGTACCCCCATCGACACTGAAAAGAAAGCACTGTGTCACTATTTATTTATGTAATGCTGGTTTTATTTTCACATACCATATATCCTTAAATTGGAAAATAGGACAGGTTGTATATTATGAGGGGTATAGGATGACAGAAAAATAACAATAATAACTAACGGTGTGGGATCCCCCACAATGCATCCAGACTTCAGGGACACTTGGTGGGAGTTGGAGAATGGAGGAACAGCAAATGTTGATGGGTTCTCTTCTCTTACTCCTTTGCTTAGATACAATGCTTGCATACATCAGTGCTTTGAAAGGAGGATGAAAGGTGCTGGAAACATGGTCAATGGCTTGGCCAGCAATGCTGAAATTGATGACAGCAGCAACTGCGATGCAACTGTGGTGCTACTCAAGAAAGGTAACCAAGGAGAGCCTGTGTCCAGGAAGTAAGTGCTGGGAAGCCAGCCTGGCTGCCCTCACTCATGGCTGCAGTGGGGCACTGCAGCTGGCCTGGAGAGGGTACTGCCTCCATAAGGCAGAGAAGGTTCCGGTCCTCCCTCCCTCCCTTTGGCTATACCATGGGTCAGTTTCATACCAGGTGATGAGCCAATTCAGAAAGCCCCATGCAAGTTCTTGGGCAAAACATTTGCTGGGAGTGACACAGGGAAATTAGGACAGGATGGTAGAGGAGAGAAGACTCTGGATTTTGCAGTATTGATTCTGTCACATTATGGCAGTGAGACCATGAAGCAAGTTACTTAACCACTCTAAGCCTCAATCTTCTCTTCTGCAAAATTGGGATAGTTTTTGTAATGAGTAAAGGAGATAAAGTATGTAAAGTACTTTATTAATGATAGTTGTTATTAGTATATTATTATATCCAAACTCACTTCCAGGCAACATTATCACATTTTCCAAGTGGCAAAATGACCTGTTTTTTCAAAGTAATTCTTATATTTAATATATTCTTGTTAATCAGTTGACTAACTTAGAGAACTAATACAGTATTCTCTAATAAACAATATTTTTTTCTTAGAGGAACACAAAAAGTATCATTTACTTTTGCCTAGAATGTGTTTCATTTTTTATTTAATTTTTTTAACTTTCCCCTTGAAATATTTGCACTTATTTCTTCTTGATCCCATTTGGTTGCTTTGCAGGAAAAGCAAAAAAAAGAAACTAGAAAATCTATAGGTTATTTTCAAATGTATGTCTGACTTTGAAATCTGTGGGTAATTGTTCAAATTTTAAAATCAATTACTTGGTATATACATGTTTAATTAAAGGCTTAAGATTATTCAGTGCCATCCCACGTAAGGATTTTAGTTGTTTCTCTTCTGGGTAGTTTACAACCATAAAGGGAATACTCTTAGGGAAGCAAAGAGAGCTACCTAATATTTAATGTTTCCAGAGATCATTTCATGGTTTAGTGGCTTGGAAACAGGAGTGAGCACAAAGAGGGCCTGTGACCAGGTACTAATGAGCTATATGTTCATATTGCATATTCCTAGAGAGGGGGCTTGGACCTTGATGAAACTTTTTTCCAGCCAGCCAGCAAATCAGGACACAAGATTTGCCCAAAGCCCTCTCTGGGCCTTGGGCCTCTATAATGTGGCCACTCACCCACTTATCACCTTGTCAGCCCTGCTTATAGGCTGGGTTGCAGCAGAGTGTACCTTTCCCCACCAAATCCTCCACTTAACACTAAAGTCAGTTCTGTAGTTTGCAACCTCTCAGTATGAACATTGTTAACATTTGCAGGGCATAAAATGTTACTAAAGATTATAAGGGTCTTTCCTATGCCCCAGATCTGAGTTAAGGGAAAAAAATCCTTTGAAGGCAAGGAGGAAGTCTTTGCTATTACTCATTCTTTCTATGTTAATGAATGATGCTTAAATTGTTTTATCATTTCAAAAGAGCTATCAGTGAGCCCCAAAAAGCAGACTTTGGCTCTTCTCCAAATTTGGCTCAACCTTCCCTGGATGGATGGGTGGATGGATGCATGGGCAGATAGGGAGGAGAGAGGGAAGAAAGGCAGATAGGAGGAAAGAAGAAAGGGAAATAGAAAAAGGATGAGAAGGAAAACTGTATGAATATCTCTTTCCTGGTCCTAGCCTCAATATTTTTATGTTGTATTTTTAATCTCCTTAGCCAATTTCCACCGCAAAGCATCAGTGATAATGGTGGATGAGCTGCTGTCGGCCTACCCACATCAGCTGTCTTTCTCTGAGGCTGGCCTTCGAATCATGATCACCAGCCACTTTCCCCCCAAGACCAGACTCTCCATGGCCAGTCGCATGTTGATCAATGAGGTATCTGGGAAAGCACAACCCATCTGCCACTGGACAGGGGTGGGAAACTGGGAAGGAAAGTTTCCTGGCCTGAAAGTCGAGGCACCTAACTCAACATTTAACACATTATCCCTCAGCCATTTCTCAGCATCACTGCTCGCTGGGCCAGCTATGCATCCTGGTCCTTGTTCCTCCATCCACATATTGGCAGACATGGTCCAGATCCCAGTTATACAGAAAAACCGTCCTATCCCCATCTATGTACCTTTTTCTCTTCATCTCACATTTGAATGGAGCCCTCTGATGTGAACTTGAATAGAAGTAGTTACATATCAAAGTTGCTTTAGTTTAAAATAGTGCTGAGTTTCTGACCTGAATTTTCCTGTATATTCCTTTCTCTGGAGTGGCAGCCTTGTTAGTGCACTAGTCCAAACACATTTGTGCAGCTTGCTCACATATAGACCAAGAGATTCCTAAAATCTGGAGAAGAAAGATAACATCACAGTGCACAGAGAATCAAGAACCCTGATAGAAAACAAGTGCCCATCTGAGATACAGGAATTTTCCTCTTAAGTGATTTGCAAGTTCCAGTGGGTCATGAAAGGTTAATCCTTCCTCCCAGAGGGAGATTGTCCAAGTTGGTTATTACTTTGAGGAATCTCTTAATACTTGACTGGAGATGTTCTGAAAGCACCTCCATGTCAGCTACTTGGAAAAGATCCCAATAGCCGGTGTTCTGGGTATAAAGACTTATAATCCCTCTGACCATGGTGAGAATGTACCTTTCTCTTTCCAGAGACAAAGACTGATAAACAGCAGGGCTTACACCAATGGAGAATCTGAAGTGGCCATCAAAATCCCAATTAAGCACACCGTGGAGAATGGGACCGGGCCCAGCAATGCCCCAGACAGGGACGTGAATGGGACTCAAAGGGATGATGTTGTTGCTGAGGCTGGCAATGAGACGGAGAATGAGAATGAGGACAATGAGAACAACGAAAATGATGAGGAAGAAGATGAGGAGGAGGAGGAGGATGAAGGACCATACACACCATTTGACCCCCCCTGTAAGAGGTCCTATGTCTGGGCTGGGGTTGGGGACTATTTCAAGGCCACTGAGTAGATGCCCTTAACTTTGATGATCTTTTTGTCATTTATTTCAAAGAAATGTCTCTGTATGAACATAGAATTATTTATATTAACATCTGCAGTGGGCGAGACTGTTGTAGAGGGTTTGAAGATGATCAAGATGGCAATGTGTATTCATTGGTTGCAGTGTGCATTCTTGGATCACTTTATAATTTTGTGGAGAAAGGACTTTTCTTAGCTGCTCTGAGGGAATTTTGGGTGGTAAAGAGAAAATACATACAACTCACATCAGCAAAGCAGCTTGGACACACAAGAAAAGACACTTCACCCACCATTGCCCATCCCATTATAGTTGGCAGGGGGATGTCCTGCTAAGGTCAGCCCTGGGGAATGAACATGTGCAGCCCTCCAAGTTGGCTTTGTTTTTCTTCTCACTTCCTGCCTCTCACCCCTATTTAGGTCCCTCCTCCTTGCCAGGACCTGCTGTTTCCAGGGCAGACATCACAGAAGATGCATACCTGGGCAAAAAGCATTCTGACCTAGCTAAATATCATACAGAGGGGCTGGCTGAGGAAATCTCTTTGGTACCTCAAAGGGGAGGAGCAAGGCCTGGAAGAGCTTTTAGGACCCCAGACACTAGGGTGGTGTCCTTCCCCCATGACTGCTACCTCCAACAAAGACTTGGCCATTCCAGTAACCTTGTCCCCCACCACCACCACCATTAGTGGAACAGGTGACCCAAGCCCAAAGAACTCTGCCTATTTTCTAGACTTTCCAGAAGCTTCTGATTGTTTCAGGAAAGAGTGTACCAATCCAATTCACTTTCACTGTCAAGTATGTGAAGCTTAATTAACATGTGTAACTTCTTCAGGAAGTTTGAGTTTATAGGAAGACTTTAAATTATGAAGAAGGATTGCTTGACCTACTTGAAAGTCCTTTTAATGCTGGGATATGGGTGCAGAGTGTCAGAGCCATGTTTTATTTTCAGGCACAAGGTCTTTTTGTGCTCATTTTTTGTGTCCAGGAGACAGCAAGTAAAACTCAGACCAGAACTGCTCCTGGGCCCCCTCAGGATTTCTGACATCTCAGCCTGGTCAAGTGCTTACCAAAACTAATTAGAAATCATCACCTCGATTCCTATGCTTCAAAATCCCAAACTGCCAAGCCAGAGTTAAATCATTATTTGTTAGTAGGCAGTCTTGATAGAAAAAATATATACTGGGTCTTTATCCATTTTGCTACCTGTCACTGTATTTCTTGCAACGTTCTTCTCTGTCAACCAGGACAAAAACATTTTCAGGATTAAATGAGCAGACACTCTGTTCCTCCCTTGTAAACTCTCTTGCTCATTGCCAGATTACCATAGTTATAGTAGCTTAAGAGGACACCTGTTGAACAGCTCCATGCTCCATAGGTCAGCAATCTGGAACACCTGGCTGAATTTTCAGAGGCTCACAGGCTGAAATGGAGGTGTGGGCCGGGCAGTGGTTCTTCTCAGAGGCACTGGGAGAACCACTTCCACACATACTCAGGTTGCTGGCAGATGACAGTTCCTGTGGTTGCATGGCTGAGTCCTGTTTCCTCGCTGGCTCGGGGCCAAGGGCTGCTTACTGCTCCTAGAGGCCACCCACATTCCTTGTCAAATAGCCCTTCCACCTGCAAATGAGCAACAGTGTGCAGTTCCATGTCACCTTTCTAATCTCCCTGGTGGCCCCTTCTACTTGTGAGGCTCCTGTGATATATCATAAGCACAGTCATGAGACTACTAGCTCCTGAATCAGGGCACAGAATCTCGGGGTCCCACATCTAGAATTCTACTTTTCCCAGCCCTTGTTTCAGACTCCACCATTGGAAGCTCATAATCCAGCTCCAGAAATGCTCATTTTGCTGAAGTCACCCGCTGACTAAGGAAGCAGTGGGGCCAGGTGCTGTGTTGCCCTCTCAGAAGTCCAGAAGCCCCAAGTATACCCTCCGGGCAGACACTTGAAAACACATGTGCAAGACCAGACAGGTTGTCTGGCTCCCAAACGTGACTTTGTGACTTAGTGGGACAAAATAGCCCCTTTCAGATCACTTGTTCCATATTCCTCATCTGGATGAGACAAATGCCAGACCTAACTGTGAGTTTGTGAAGTATCTCCTCATTTCTGAAATCAGTGAGGGCCAAGGAGGCTCCGGGGCTTCCAGCCATGTTGTCTTCTTCCTTATATGATGGGTGACATGGCTGCAAAGTGTGGGCTCAGAAATCCTACCTCAAACTGCCTTCATCTTTCAGAAGCACAGATTCCAGAAAAGAAATGATGCTCTGCATGGTCCTGCCCCCCTGGGGTCTCTGCTGCACCTCAGGGCCCGGAGCTGCTGAGACAGGAAACAGAATCCCAAGTTCCTCTATACCAGTCCTTCTCATGTGGGCTTCCTTGTCAAAATGCAGTCCTTATTTAGGCAGTTGGGGTGGGGTCTGTGGGTCTTCATTTTTAATGAGCCCTCAGGTAATATCAGTGCTGTTAGTCCATGGGCCACACCTGGATGGTGAGGGGCTAGAGGCCTGGAGTCACTTCAGTGATCTTCACGGTTCTTCTGAGACTTAGGACCTAATTCAGACCCAGGTTCTGCCTCTGAAATGGAGAATAGGCCTGTCCAATTGTGACCCTCAGCACTCCTTCACCAGGACCATCCCCCTCCAGGTATGAAGAAAGCTGCAGGGTGTCTCTGGCCAGCAGATGGCACTCAAGGAGCCAAAGAGAGAGTCTGGGAAATCCTGAGCAGTTTCCTGTTATGCTAAGTCCTTTTGGCCTGAAAAAGGTCCATGCACTCAATGAGCACACCTTTCCCTCTCGTGATTGTCCTGCAAGGGCCTGACCTCCTCTGCTCCTGCCGCCCAGCTGCAGAGCTTTCTTCTTGCCAGGACTTGACTGTAATGGGTATAGTCAAGAAGTAATTATGTGTGAATATATAAATATAGGAATATATATGGCATGGGTGTATATGTATGTATACATGAATGCAGGAGTATGTGCATATATAATGTGTGATGTATACATATAACATGATTGTATATGTACTGTATAAATGTAATATATTGTGTGCTGATATACATATATGTATAGATACTTAAATAATCATGTGTTCTATCATATACACATGTTAACATGCATGTTTTGTGTGTGTGGATTGAATAATCTGTATTACCCATGCCTATGTATACTACATGTATATATACACATATAAATTATACATATATTTTTTCTCTTTTTTTATTATTGTTCAAGTACAGTAGTCTCCATTTTGCCCCCACCAATTTCTTCTGCCACATCCCTCCCCACCTCCCACCCTCAATCCTTCCCCACTTGGCTTTGTCCATGTGTCCTTTATGCATGTTCCTTGATGACCCCTCCCCTTCTTTCCCATGTTATCTCCCTCTCCCCTTCCCTCTGGTTACTGTCAGTTTGTTCGTAATTTCCATGTCTCTGGTTCTATTTTGCTTGCCAGTTTGTTTTGTTGATTAGGTGCCACTTATAGGTGAGATCATATGGTATTTGTCTTTCACCACATAGCTTACTTCACTTAGCATAATGCTCTCCAGATACACCCATGCTGTCGCAAAGGGTAGGAGCTCCGTCTTTCTTTCTGCTGTGTAGTATTCCACTGTGTAAATGTATCATAGATTATTGATCCACTCATTTATCAATGGGCAACTAGGCTGATTCCAGCACTTGGCTATCGTAAA
>PVKU01014743.1:0-21484 GCA_004027475.1 Anoura caudifer | reverse complement strand
AAATAAAAAGAGAACCAACTATATGGGAAAACATATTTGCCAATGATACCTCAGACAAGGGCTTAATCTCCAAAATATATAAAGAACTTACACGACTCCACTCTAAGAAGACAAGCAACCCAATTAAAAAATGGGCAAAGGACTTGAACAGACACCTATCCAAGGAGGACATACAGAAGATCCAGAAACACATGAAAAGGTGCTCCATATCGCTAGCTATCAGAGAGATGCAAATTAAAACCAGAATGTTTTTCAATGCCACAATATCTTTGTTGATTTTTTGTTAGGAAGATCTGAACATTTTTGACAGTGGGGTGTTAAAATCCTCTATTATAATTGTGTTGCTGTCAGTATGTTTCTTGAAGACCTTTAAGATTTTCTTTATGTATTCAGGTGCTCCTATGTCTGGTGTGTATATATTTACAATGTTTATGTCTTCTTGCTGGATTCTTCCCTTGAGTATGATGAAGTGACCTTCTGGGTCTCTCTTTATGGCCCTTCTTTTGTAGTCTATTTTGTCTGATATGAGTATTGCTACCCCGGCTTTTTTTTCCTGTCCACTTCCTTGGAAAATTTGTTTCCAGCCCTTCACTTTGAGTCTGTGTAGGTCTTTTGTCCTGAGGTGGGTCTCTTGTAGGCTGCATATGTGTGGGTCATGCTTTCTTATCCATTGAGATATTCTATGCCTTTTGATTGGAGCATTTAATCCATTTACACTTAAGGTTATTATTGATAGGTACTGATTCATTGCCATTTTCATACCTGTGTTTCTCTCTCTCTCTCTCTCTCTCTCTCTCTCTCTCTCTCTCTCTCTCTCTCTCTCTCTCTCTCTCCTCCTTTCCTTATAGCAGTCCTTTTAGCATCTCTTGCAGAACTGGTTTGGTAGAGGTGTATTCTTTTAGACTTCTTTTGTCTGGGAAGCTCCTTATTTGGCCTTCTATCTTGATTGAAAGCCTTGCTGGGTAAAGTAGTCTTGGTTGCAGGCCTTTGGTTCTCATTACTTGGAATATTTCTTGCCATTCTCTTCTAGCTTGGAGCATTTCCATTGAGAAGTCAGCTGCTAGCCCTATTGGGGCTCCCCTGTATGTTACTTCCTTTTTCTCCCTTTCTGCCTTTAAGATTCTCTGTTTGTCTTGGAATTTTGCCATTTTAATTATGTTGTGTCTTGAAGTGGGCCTCTTTGGGTTCCTCTTGATTGGGACTCTCTGTGTTTCCTGGATTTGTGTAACTGTTTCTGTCATCAAATTAGAGAAGTTTTCCTTTTTCAAATAGATTTTCTATCCCTTGCTCTTCTTCTTTTTCTGGTATCCCTATTATATGGATATTATTATGTTTCATATTGTCTTGCATTTCTGTTAATCCCTCTTCATTCTTTTTGAGTCTCTTTTTTTTCTTGCTCTTTTTTTTTTCTGCTTGGTCCTCCAGCTCACTAATCAGATCTTCTGCTTCATCAGTTCTGCTTTTCATTCCTTCCACTGTGTTCTTCAGTTCAGAAATTGTATTCTTCATTTCCTCTTGGCTCTTGTTGATAGTTTCTATTTCCTTTCTCATGTTGATATAGTTTGCAGTGAGTTCATTGTAGCTTCCCTGTAGTTTCTGGTAACTCATTGAGAGCTCATGGAGCTTCCTGACAACCATTGTTTTGAACTCAAAATCTGATAGTTGAGTTGTCTCCATTTCATTTAGCATTCTTTCCAGGGCTCCCTCCATTCCTTTCATGTGGGTATTATTTCTTTGTCTTCCCATTGTTTTTGAGGCTCTTCTTGTTAGCCTTAGCTTCTTAAATTGATCTTTCCAGGCTCTCTGGGTTTGTGGTGTGAGCTTCTGTGGTAGAATACCTGTGAGATTCTGTGGTTTTGTCTCCTTCAGGTATCCTGGTGTTCACAGCTTCCAGCATCTTATCTGTTGAAATGACCCCTCTTTGGGACCAACTCTGTTTTTTTCACAGTTCCAGGGTTTTTTTTTTTTTTGCTGTTGTTTTGTTTTGTTTTTGTTTCACTTGTGGGTATTTAAAAAGAGAAAAGCGGGAAACAAATGGAAAGAGAAGAAAGAAGAGAAGAAAGAAAAAGAAAAGGAAAAAGAGGTAGGAAGAAGAGACAAAATTGGAAAGAAAGGAAGAAGGAATAAAACAAGAAAGAAGTAATGAGAAGCAAAGGTCATTGAGGGGTAAAAAAAGATAAAAATAATGAAAAAATAATAGAAAATAATTAAAATTAAAAAAAAAACAACAAGAAAAAAAATCCCAGAACCAACAACTCTTGCTGTTTTCAATCTTACTGAGCCAGTGTTTCTCGTCTTGCTGGCTGCAATGGCCTAGGGGTGACAGTATCGCTTTTCTCCCTGTTCAGCACTCAGTTATCTTTGTGCTACTGTTCTCAGAGCTATCCCTGGGCTTCTCCACCCAGAGCCTCAGGTGCACGTTCTGAGGAAGCATGTGCCTACCCCAGGCGTGCAGGTGCCTATGATCTCGCAGCCACCTGTGGTCACACATGGGTGCCAATCCTCGTGCAATCGTCCTGATGGCGGGCTTGGACAGTCGTGGGACCTCAGGCATGCAGCCGTCCCCCAGGCGCCATCAGTCCCGTGAACTCAGATGTGCGGCTGTCCCAGGGGAACTGGGCTCAGATGGTCCCACGAGCTCAGTGGTGCCGCCGTCCCCATGACGCCGGGCGCCAACAGTGGTGGGAGCTCTGGCGGGAGGCCGTCTGGCAGGCTCCAGCAGCCTACGATCCCGTGAGCTCATGTGTGCAGCCGTTCCAATGGTGCCGGGTGCCGACAATCAGGTGAACTCAGGCGTGCAGCCATTCCATGGGTGCTGGGAGCCGAAGGTCCCTCCAGCTCAGGCATGCAACCGTCCAGTGGATGCCAGGCTCTGGTGTGTGGCTGTCCTGATGACCCCGGGCACCAGCAATCAGGTGAGCTCAGGAGAGATCTGGCGTGCAGTCCTCCCCAGGCTATGCATGGGTGTTTACACCCCTAGCTTGTCTGCCACTGAGACCCCAACTCCTCTCTGTGAGACTTCAAGCAACCAGGTTTATCCTGGTGTTGCTGAAACCTTGTTTGGTTGGGCAGGGATTCGTTGACCTGGCTCCCTCCCTAGAGCCTTGTGGCAGGCCTGGTGAGCGCTGGCCCTGGGCCTCAGTCCCTGCCTTGGTGTCCATGCTGCCCCTTGGGCTCTTATTGTTCTGAAGTACTCTCTTTACCGTCTGGTTTTTCAATGTCCACTACAATTTTTGATCTCCTGTTTTCAAATATGCTGTGTTTCTGATGGCTGTTTGCTCTGTTCTGACGTAAATTGACCAGGTTTTTCTCCCGTGTGTCTGGGGAAGTGAAATGTGCTCCTTCCTACTGCACTGCCGTCTTCCTCCCTCAACATATGCACTGTTGACTATGACAGCCAGTTAATGTGCTAGCATCAGCTAATTTATTAACATAAGTCTTAGCAGATCCTCTCTGTTTTGCTTTTCTTTGCATTGTAGCAGTGGGAGAGAACAATCTGTAAATCACTCTAAATTAGGTCATAGGTAATTACAATTGACAAATGAATTTACTTTTTATAGCAACATTTTAAGTGAATTAATTCATTTCCCTCTGCTTAATTTTACCTAGGTTTCTGTTGGGACATAATGGTTGGTTTTGGAAAATCAAAGAGAGCTTTTGGCCTTTTTATTTGTCATTAAAGTTATCTTTGACATTTATCTGTGTGCCTTTCCTTTTCTTTTTTTATTTTATATTTTCATTTTTAAAAATTTATTTTAATTGTTGTTCTTGTACAGTTTTCTGTCTTTTACTCCCATCCCAACCCACCGCCCCAGCCTTCCCCACCTCCCTCCCATTTCCACCCCCCCTAGTTTTTATCCATATGTCCTTTATACTTGTTCCTGTAAACCCTTCTCCTTTTCCCCTGATCTTCCCTCCCCTCTCCCCTCTGGTGACTGTCAGTCTGTTCTCAATTTCAGTGTCTTTGGTTATATTTTGCTTCTTTGTTTGTTTTGTTGACTAGGTTCTTCTTCCCCCTTTCTATTTTCCTTCCTGAGTTTCCTACTCCAGTGTCTCTTCTTCCTGAATGTCTCTTTTCTTTTTCTTTTCTTCCCCTTTTTCACTTCCTCAATTCCTTTTCTTTTTGCTCCTTTTCTCTACACAGTTCTTCAACTTGCAGACCCTTTTCAACTTACACAAATCCTCTATGACCTACACAGATCCTCTGCAATGTACACAATCATTCTCCAACTTACATAGTACTTTCTGCAAGGCACATTCTAAAATAACCATCAGAAATATAAATGAAAGTATATTAGATATTTTTATATAATTTCCTTATTTGACAAAGATTTCTATGTATTTTAAGTATATTAAACAAGCCTGATTACTCCAAATTTTATTTTCATAAGAAAAGAAGTAAATCCTAGGGTTATTTCAGGGACCCTTTGAAATACCTCAAAGCCATTCCAGGGTAAGAAAAGGTCTTTAAAAATTTAAACCCTGAAAAGTTTTCCAAACATATTTGACCTAAGAAATATATTATGAAATAATATTTTGATTATTTAAGGTGATAGTAAAAGGCATGAAGCACCAATATAAGCTGATAAAACTTAAGTTCTTAGAATTGAGAGAGGTGAATTTTTAAAGTTAGGCATCTGATATAGTATCACACATAATTAGTTTAACACTTTGCTTTTTAGGCAAATATAGGAAAAACTTTCTCCCATTTATTATATTGAAAATAACCAATCAAATTTGGTATTAGCTTATTTATATAATTTTCTCTCAAAATTTCTTATTATAGATCTTTATTTTGTATGCCTCTCTGCAATACACACAGTCCCTCTTAGTTTTTTTCTTTTAATTTATTCAGAAATAAAACAGTTCTTTTCCTCATTGGAAGATACACACAATTTTCAGAAGTGATTTGTTTTATTATCCAGTTACTTCAACAACTGCAAGGAGGCTGGACAAGAACTGGGTGGATATGAGCTTGAGCAACCTTAAGCCAGGAGGTTCAGAGTGATGGGTGCCCAACCCTTATTTTGCATGTCCCTGGATGAGCCAAAGTTACATTACAGTTTTAAAAGTACCCATTTTTCTCTTTTACACTGAAGAAGGAGGAGTTATTGCTGCTGGGGATAGCAAAACAGAAGAAAGACTTGGGGTAGAGGAAGTAATGGGAGAGATCCTAGGTGGGCTGCTTTGTCTTCCTAGAAAAAGTATAGGAAAGGAGTGACTCAAGTTGGGGCTACCTTGGTTCACCTGGAAGTCAGAGGAAAAGGGGGCCCTTGAGACAGGATCAAGGGTAAATCTGGGTTGAGCTGCCACTGCCCATTGTTCCCCTGGATGCAAGTCTACTTGGGACCCTTAAAATTTAGGGGGAAATAAAATGTTTATGCCCAAGAAGGGGCACAGCTATTTCTTGAGAAGGAGAATGAGCAAGACACTTGCCTGGCAAATACAACACTACTCTTCAAGGGAGAGATTCAGCAGGTTTATGACAGGTTGGTGATTCAAACTTGTTCCTTGGGCACGTTTATGGCCAGAAAACACTAGGGTATTTGAGTAGTGGGTCAAAGTGTGCTTTTTGTGAGAGAGGCTCCCAAAGGCCTTACCACTTTGGTCATCCCCAATTCTGTTACATTACATTGATGTCATGCAAACTGTTTGCATTATATTAATGATGGATGGACCTTTTCTGGACAGACTTCATATATTTTGGAAATTAACCCCTTATCAGATATATAATTGGCAAATATGTTCTACCATAAAGCGGGTTTGGGGGTTCATCTGAATGCTGTGGCTAGGACTCCTAATACTATGTTGAATAAGAGCAGTGAAATCAGATATCCCAGTCTTGTTCCTAATCTTAAGGGAAATACTTTTAGTTTTGTCATACATGGCCTTTATTATGTTGAAGTATTATCTTTCTATTCTCACCTTACTGAAAGTTTTTATCATAAATAGATGCTCAATTTTATCAAATGCTTTTTCTGCATCTGTTAACATGATCATGTGAATTTTCCTTTCATTTTGTTTATGCAATATGCCACTTTTATTGATTTGTGAATATTGTATCAACCTTGCATCCCCAGGATAAATCTCATGTGATCATGATGTATGATTTTTTTCAGTGTATTTCTGGATACAGTTTGCTAACATTTTGTTTAGGATTTTAGTACGTATGTTCATCAGGAATACTGGCCTCTAATTTTTTTCATTGTAGTGTCTTCGGCTTATAAATTAATATAATTCTGGCCTTGTAAAAATAACTTAGAAGTTTTCATGAATAAAAGGTTTATTCCTGAAACCTTTTTTGGAATAGTTTGAGAAGAATTGATGTTAGTTCTTTGAATGTTTGATAAAAGTTGACTGTGAAGCCATTCAGTCTAGAACTTTAGTTTTTTGGACTTCTTTTGGTTACTGCTTCTATTCTATTAGTTGTAATTGGTCTCTTCTGGTGTTCTGATGATTCCTGACTGTATGTTCATAGGAATTTATCCATTTCACCCAGGTTGTCCAATTTCTTGGCATATAGTTGTTCATAGTACATTTTTTTACAATCCTATGTTTTCCTTTTTTTGGTTACTCTTGTTCAAGTATTCTTGTTCATTTGTTGTCTCCATTCCCCCACCCAATGCTCCCCTCTGCCCAACCCATCCCCTGTCCCACCCTCAATCCCATCCCCTTTGGTTTTGTCCATGTGTCCTTTATACATGTTCTTTGATGACTCTTCCCCTATTCCCCTCCATTATTCCTCTCCCCCCTTCCCTCTGATTACTGTCAGTTTGTTCTTTATTTCAATGTTTCTGGTTATATTTTGCTTGAATGTTTGTTTTGCTGATTAAACTGGTCAGAATGGCCATCATAACCAAATCAACAAACAGCAAATGAGGTTGTGGAGAAAAGGGAAGCCTAGTACACTGTTGGTGGGAATGCGGACTGGTGCAGCCACTGTGGAAAACAGTATGGAATTTTCTCAGAAAGCTAAAACTGGAACTGCCTTTTAATCCACCAATTCCACTGCTGGGACTATATCCTAAGAATCCTGAAACATTAATTCAAAAGAACCTATGCACCCCAATGTTCATAGCGGCACAATTTACAACAGCCAAGTGCTAGAAGCAACCTAAGTACCCAGTGGTAAATTAGTGGATCAGAAAAACTATGGTACATTTACACAATGGGGTACTACACAGCAGAAAGAAGGGGCTCCTACCATTCACAACAGCATGGATAGATCTGGAGAGAATTATGCTAAGTGAAATAAGCCAGATGATGAAAGGCAGATACTATGTTTTTCTGTGATGTCAGTTGTTACTTCTCTTTCATTTCTGATTTTATTTGGTTCTTCTCTCTTTTTTTTGTGAGCATGGTTAAAGTTTCATCAATGTTTATCTTTTAAGAACCAGCTCTTACTTTCATTAATCTTTTTTATTTATTTTGTATCTATGTTACTTATTTTTGCTTTGATCTTTATACTTTCTTTCTACTTACTCTGGGCTTTGTTTGTTGTTGTATTTCTAGTTCTTTTAGATGTAGGGTTAGATCATTTATTTGAAGTTTTTCTTGCTTCTTGGAATAGACCTGAAATGCTATGATTTTCCCTTTGAGGGCTGCTTTTGCTGTGGCCCATAGATTTTGGGTATTGTGTGTTTATTTTTATTTGTTCCAGGTGATTTTTGATTTCTTCCATTATCTCATTATTAACCTAATCATTTGTTAAATATCATGCTATTTAGCCTCCATGTGTTTGAATGTTTTTAGTTTTTTTACTGTAATAAAATTCTAGTTTCATACCATTTTGTGAAGATGCTTGATTTGATTTCAATTTTCCTGAACTCATTAAGACTTATTTGCATCCCATCATGTGGTCTATATTTGAGAATGTTTTATGTGCACTTGAGAAGAATTTGTATTCTGCTGCTTTGGGATGAAATGTTCTGTAAATATCAATTAAATGCATCTGATTTAGTGTGTCATTTAAGGTCACTGTTTCCTTATTGATTTTTTGTTGCAGATCTATCCATTTATGACAATGGGGTGTTAATATCTCATATCATGGCTGTGTTGCTATCAACCTCTCCCTAAAGTTCACCCAGATTTTCTTTACACATTTAGGCACTCATATGTTCACAAGAGTTACAGCCTCTTGTTGGATCAACCCCTTTAGTATTATGTAGTGATCTTTACCTCTTCTTATGGTCTTTGCTTTGATGTCTATTTTTTAGATATAAGTATTGCTACCCCAACTTTTTGTTTATTTTCATTTGCATGGAATATTTTCTTACATCCCTTCACTTATAGTCTCTGTGAATCTTTTGTTTTGAGGTGGATCTCTTGTGTATGGGTCATAATTTCTCATCCAGTTACCTACTGCTATGTCTTTTGATTAAATCATTTAAACCATTTACATTTAAGGTTATTATTGATAGGTATTTGTTCATTGCCATTTTCTTTATACCTATGTTCTTCTCTCTATTTATTCTTGTGTAAGCAATCCCTTTAACATTTCTGACAATGCAGGTTTGGTGGTAATGGACTCTTAGTTTATTTTCATCTGAGAAGCTCTTTAATTTGCTTATCATTTTAATTGATAGCCTTGCTGGGTAGAGTATTCTTGGTTCCATGTCCTTGTTCTTCATCACTTTGAATTCTTCATGCCAATTTCTTTTGGCCTGAAGTGTTTCTGTTGAGAAATCAGCTGATAGACTTTTGGAAACTCCTTTGTAGGTAACAAATAGTCTCTCTCTTCCTGCCTTTTGGATTCTCTGTCTCTGTTATTTTAACCTTTGCCATTTTAATTATGATGCATCTTGGTGTGGGGTTTGAGTGTTCATCTTGATTGGGACTTTTTGTGTTTCCTGGACTTGTGTGACTTTTTTCTTCACCAGGGTAGGGAAGTTTTCTGCAATTATTTTTTGAACAGTTTCTCTAACCCTTGCTCACTTTCCTCTCTTTCTGATACCCCTATTATGCAGATGTTGTTATGATTGATGTTCCAGAGATCCCTTAGACTTTCTTTGTTTCTCTTCTCTCTATTCCTCTCTCTCTCTTCTCTTTGAGCGCTTACTGTTATCTAGTCCTCTAATTTGTTGATTCAATTTACCTGCTATTGATTTCTTCTAGTGTATTCTTCATTTCCGATGTTGTATTCTTCATTTCTAACTGTTTTTTTTAAAATAGTTCTACGTTCTTTTTAATGCTTACTATTTCTTTGTATAAGTTCTCACTGAGATCATTCATTCTTCTTTAATGTTCTCGAATATTCTTACAACCATTGTTTAAACTCAGCTTCTGGTGTTTTGGTTCCTTCTATTTCATCTATTTCATTTACTTCTTTCTCTGGAGATTTCTTTTATTATTTTAGGAGAGGCATTTTTCTTTGTCTCCCCATTTGGTCTCTCTGTTTTAGGTAGATATGTTATGACTGCCAAACTTGTTATAATGGTTTTATGATGAAGGTGTCTTTTTTGGCTCAGTGACACAATCTCCCAAATTACATGTGCTTCATGCTCCAGGAATGTTTCTTGTGTGCTATGTGTACTCCCTGTTGCAGTTAAGTTCTGAATGCTATTTGTCCTTTGGTGAGAGAAGTTAATTCTTCAGGCTAGGTGACTATAAGGGCAAACCTTTATCTCCTTGTATAATATGTTGTGCAGGCACAGCTCCCCAAGGTGTGGTTGTTTGCAGTGGGATGTGGTGCCTGCCAGAATGCCCCCTTGGGTATGCCAGTTGTTGTTGGGGACCACTTTATGTGGTATAACAGACTAAGCTGGGAATGCAGGAGGCAGGTATGACCCAATGTTAGCACCTAGGGTTCCCATGGGAAATCAGGCCTGGAGAATGCATTGTACCCTTTGAAGCTTGCTTTGCTTTGTATAGCTGTATTGACAGAAGCCAGATGTTTAAGTTCAAAGCATAAGGAGTGAACTCCTAACCTCATGAACCATGCCTCAACAACCCTCTGGGGTAAGCATATCTAACAGACCCTGACCTGAGGCAGATCTCTGTGTTTCCTCAATTGTTATCTGTAGATGATACCTGTTTTCTGTAACTATAGCCTTTAGACATTGATAAGTTTTGCATGCATACCATAAACCCCTGTGCATACAGATTCCAATAAAAGTCATTTCAGAGAAGGGTTTGGGTATTCTCTACTAGAGGGATTTGCCATCCCCCTTCCCAATGGAATAACAGATTGTGTCTGGGACAACCCATTCTCATCCACAGCAGCTGGGAGAGCTCCGTCGTGGGATGGGTCTTCCCACAAGTTGTATGTCTAATTGGGTTAAATTGTGGTGTGGTCTGGAGCCCACCATTAGTTGTGTTGTTTAATTGTCCACTTGTATTCATATAGAGGTTGCTGTCAGCTGTTATGTGTATCCTGCCTTGGGCTACCTATTTGTAGCTATCACACTGTTCACTGTTTTTGTCTGTATCTACTGGACCTGAGTGTGCATGGGAGGGGCCAACCTGTGTAAAACAGTTGTTTTCGTCCTGCTTAGAGCTAGGGGCAGGTCTGTAAAAGGATCGAGGCTCCCTGAGGTCCATCTCCACATTTCAGCTACTTCACCTTTCCCTGAGCTTCCTGATCTTCCTCTGATTCTTCCAAAGAGAAACTGTAGGGTAAGCCCAGGCTAGCTGTGATAGGTCTAGTGGGTCCCCTACTTGGGTATCCCACAGTCAGGCACTTAATCAAGGAAAAGTAGCTCCTGCTTCAAAGCCAAACCCCTCAGTTTCTGCTATGGTCTCCAACTCTAGTTCCTCCAAGGGGGGTTCACTATAGATTCAGGTTGGACATATCCAGCCATACCCTTTGTGGTTGCAATTTCAGCTACTCTGGGCTCAGGAGGATAGAGCAAAAGAGTCTCCTGTTTGTCATGATGTCCCAGTCTGCAGGAGGGGGCTGAGCTCTTTGTCCCAGTCTATAGGAGACCATTCTGCATGGTGTGGGCCCAGACAGGACCCATGCCCACAGATAGGTTCTCCCGTGGGGAATCAGGCCTGCAATGTACCTAGGCTGCTTTGAGACTTGCTTTTGCTACAACTCCCTCACCCTGAATTGAGGCAGCAAGTGCTTACTGTAACTTCCTAAAGTCTGTGCTAAACCTCCTCAGTATGGAGTGTAACTGGTTCAACCACTTTTCCCTTTGCATTTGCAAATATCCTTCTCTTTGAAGTAATTAGCAGCATCCTGCTTTGTTTTCTGTAAAAGATAACCACCTAAGGTGAACCTGTGCATAGTAAATGAGGACCATCATGTAATGTGCCCAGAAAAGCAATAAAGGCTTGTCAAGGCAAGGGTTGGGGTGCTCTTCCCGTGAGAGAGTGGCCATGCCATTTCTTTTCCTCCATAACATGCGGTAGTCCATGTGAATTTGTCTTCTCATCCACAATGTCTTGGACCCCATGAGCCAGGGTCCAGTCCTGGACAATAGCCTCAGGACATTTCACACTTTGAAATTACCTGCCCTGAGCCACTCTTTCTTTCCCCCATTGAACTCTGCCCTGCAGGGGTGTTCAGGACTTGGCAGTACTGATCTAAACAGTCTCCTACTGTGAGTGGTGTGAGAGGTGCCAGCCTGTAGGAGTGGGGCAGGCACTTCTTCTCCTTCCTGAGGTGGTATAAGTTAGTGTAAGCTGAATTTACTTGGGAGATTGGATTTGGCTCTATACAATGTAACCATGTAGCCCAGAACTTGCCTGTGTGGCCCCCAGACACAAGCATCCCTGCGAGACATAATCCAAAAATTCCAACTTTGTGTAGCTGCCTCATTTCCTGGCAGGGTGCAGTGTGGGGCTGACAGTCCCTTCTTTGCAAGAGTTTACTAACCCAGCAGGTCAGGTCCAAAAGACCCAGCTTGGCACAGCTCCCCTGTACCACCAAACCAAGCAAGGCAGGTTGGAAAGTTCAGTGCTCTTGTTCTTGACCAATCTCTATTAGCATCACTTCTTCTGGGATGGAAGGCTAAGCAATAATGCAAAGTGTCCATTTTCATAGATTAAATTTGTGACAATTGACCTCAGCAACAAAATCTTTAAACATACACATCTGTGGCTATCTACATGGGGTAGGGCAAAATTAGGTTTACAATATTTATATTAAAATTAATATAGTAAATAATATATAAGAATAAATCTATGCTCTGCATACTCACAACTGTAAATCTACCTTTGTCCCATCCTGTGTGTATAATTAATTCAATCACAAAATTAATAACTCAACCACAACTCAACAACCAAAGGAATGAAGACAAATAATTTCTTTTAACTGACCAATCAAAGCTGTTAATAGATGTGCACACAGGCATCATATAAGTCATGATTAATTTTTCATGTTATATTAGCCAATTATTTTGTTAAACAAATACAAGCACTTTTTACCAGAAGATATAAAATTACCTTTACTATTCTTCTCTTACAGTAATATATTCACTATTATTAAATATTTTCCTTGAAAAGAAATATTCACTCCCCCATATATCCACATTACATCTTTGCTCAAAAGCAAGCTTGGCATATTGAGTTGATCCACAGAAATACAGGTAAATTTGAATAGAAGGGGGAGTCTTCTATTATTTCACCACTGCAATCAGATGTGGTATTTGGGAATATCAATATACTTTATACATATATTACAAATTAACTTTATTTCTGCAGTTTGTGCTTTTGCTTGACTATCACTTGGGAAATTGACTCATGAATGCTCTTCATCACTTTTGTGACCTGAGTCTGACCTGAGCTACATTTCTCTACCTCATCAGAGGCAGCTGTTAGGTATTTAAATATATTGTCTTATTTAATCCTTAAAAAAAGGTTGATAAAGTAGGCATCATTCCAAGTTATAAATGTGAAAACTGTGTTTCACAGAGGTTATATAATCTAGTTGAGGTTACCTATCCATCAGGTGACAGAGGTAGAATCCAGAGTAATCTCTGAATGACTGTATTATACTTTTATGGTGCTTTGAGGGTTTTTTTTTAGATACAGATACTTAGGTTTTCTTACACTAAATTTACATGTGACTACATATGGACTGCTTTAGAGGATTTGAGATTGAGTATTTAGTAATCATTTTCTTCAGTTAATTGTTTTAGTATTTTAATATTTGAGTTTGATTGTTAAAAGGCTGCATAAACTATTTGACAACACTTTCCAGGCAGATTTTTGACAAAGAGATTTAATCTTCTGCATATTGATTAAGATGATCATTTTTGAGAGTTTCCAATGGTCATATTGGATATCCATATTGGATGGATAGCATTAACTAAGATAGAGAAAAAAATATTTAGTCAGGAGAGAATCATTGACTTTATAGGAAGGGAAATGTATACTTAAATACTGTATATATATTAAAAAAAATAAATATTCCATGCTACATTTGCCACCAGAGGGAGTCATATGAATACTATAACATATTAACAAAGACAAAGGGAAAAATCATTAACTATTTTCTTCTAGTTCCATTGATATTTCAGCCAGCATTTAGAATTTGGTAGAACTAGTGTAACTATGGGAAAAGACTTAAATATCTCACAATAAGGTTGAGAACAGAGAAACATTTTGCTTAAATTAGTCATGAAGGGTGAAAGCTAAACATCAAGACAAAGTAATAGACACATTCCAGATTTTAGCAGTGCAAGTTTAATGTTAAACTAAAACTAAAAATTAAGCCATGAACTCTTTTGATCCAAAAAATCACTCCAAATGCCTTTAAATTTTTTTCTAGCATCAACAATTTCATTGATGTTTCATTAAACACATTTTATTTGAAAGTTTAATGCCTGTACTAGGATGATGGTATTTGTTACTGACAGTAAATAAAAGTGTAATGAAAGGAAACATAATAGGTAGAGAGGTTCATCACCTAAAAGCCATTTTATGTACCTATGCTCTCTGAAACTAAGTATAATATTTCTCAATTGACAAGCTAGGGGAAAAGATATATTATTTAATAACTGGTATCTTTGTAACCCAATTTACTCTATATCTAATTTTAGAATTGATCATTCATCAACATTTACTAAAACCTATTATATACACAACACTAAATTGTCCGTTAAAATCAAGATACAGTGACAATAAATATTTTTTGTTTATTTTTTAATTAAATTTTATTGTATATTTCATTACCATTTATCCCACTTGTACACCCCACTCCTTGCAATCATACACTGTTGTCCATGTCCATGAGTGCTTTCTTCTTTTTGCCTGGTACCTCCACCCCTAACCCCCACCTCAGAGTTGTTAGTCTGCTCTCTATCAGTCTGTCTCCATTTTCCTTGTTAGTTCAGTTTGTTCATTAGATTCCACATATGAGTGAAATCATATGGTATTTGTCTTTCCTAGACTGGCTTATTTCATTTAGCGTTGTGTAAATGTCCCATAGTGTTTTATCCACTCATCTACTGATGGACACTTGGGCTGCTTTTATATCTTAGTGATTGTAAATATTGCTTCAATGAACATCGTGTTGCTTGTTATTTTGAATTAGTTTTTTGGGTTTCTTCAGATAATTCCCAGAAGTGGAATCACTGGGTCACATGGCCCATTTTTAATTTTTGAGGTATCTCTTTACTGCTTTCTACAGTGGCCACACAAATCTGCATTTCCACCAATAGTGCAAAAGGGTTCCCCTTTCTCCACATCCTCACCAGCAACCCACTGAATGGAGGACATATTTGACAATAAATCTTAGATAAGTTCTGAAGTGACATTGAATGCTGTTATGTAGATCACTAGTTCTCAAAGTGTGGTCCCTAGACAATTACTTAGGAACTTGTTCAAAATACACATTCTTGTCTCAGTTGAAGGGATAAGTGTTTTTACAAACACCTTAATTCTGATACCCACTTAAAGTTTGAGAACCACTGATAGAGATTTATATATAGTCTATTGAAAACTAAGTCCAGCAACTTATAAAAATGAGAGCATGTGTTTTCTGTGTTTTATTGCAATAGTTATTTTTATAGGTAAATTTAAAAATATAAATAAAATGGATGATCATAGAAACTTGCAACTTTTTGTAATAGCAAATAGTCATTGATTAAAGTAATTAAATTTAATAATTATAAACCTATTAGAGAAGCAGGAGTAAAAAATATGTGCTTTCTATCAAATGGCAAGGAAACTTGTTTTTTTTCCTCTCTACAAGCATAGTTTTTCTCTAATGATCACAATTTTTTGTTTTTTATCTATAATTTTGAGATTATATGATTGCTTAGAATTTGGAAAGAAGATGCTTTAAAAATGCAAACTTCACAAGAGTAAAACAAGTTTTACCTAGAAAACTAAAAACAAGGTAAATATTACAAGATGACCTTAACTTTGTACTTTATGTAATTTTGGATTGTCTGAATTTTTTACAAGATGCATGAATTACTTTACAATAGAAAATGAATTTCTAGTGGATAAAAAGTGTTTCCAAATTAAATTTTAAAGTCTAGTTGTAAGCAAGTAACTTGAACATGACAAAATGGGGTTTTTACTTTCATTTACCTAAAAAGCAGAATTGCTTATATGATTATTTTTGTATCATATTGACTACTCATATTTCAGATATAGTCAAGCACATGCAATCAGATAATAAAGTAGATGGTCTAATCAGTTCTTTGTGAATGATCTACATGCATGTAATTTGTTCTATTGATCATTTAGAGCTGATTTTAAAGACTGACCTGAAACATGTATAAAGGACACATGGACAAAACTAGTGGGGGAGTGGAAATGGGAAGGAGGTGGGAAGGACTGAGGGGGTGGACTGGGATAGGAGTAAAAGACAGAAAACTACTTGAACAACAATTAAAATAAAATAAAATTAAAAAAATAAAGACTGACCTGGGTCATCTTGTTATAATAGAAGCTATGAAACATTAAGCATACAAACACACAGCTACAACTGCAGAGGTTTAGTTGGTGCTTATTCAATTATATCAGCATAGTAAACTATCTCCCTCTAATGATTTGTTTTTCTTTATATGCAAAGAATAATGTTAACATAAATTCTTTCTCCTGTTTGCAAGAAAAAGTAAGACTATATACACATTTGCTGAAGATGGGTTGGATAGATGAATGCCTAAAACTTTCCTGAACCTCATGCAGATAGTAAGTGTTTTTGGTCTTTCTTCCTGATCTTGAAATGACCAAATTCACATAATAAAAAGCAAAGTATTGGGCTGGCAATTATCCATCTACAATAAAACTTCTGAGATCTTGGAAGCTGAAGAATAAGGTCACAATAAATTTTCCACTATTTCTCTCCTTACAGCTCAAAATTGGAATCTGCTGATCAGTCTTTCAAGACGACCTTCATTGTTGTGGATGGTCACTGGTGAGATTTATATGAAGTGTGTATTGTTAGGGCAGCATAGTTTCCAAGAAAGAAGTCATGAACTTACAAGCAGGATTTAATTTTAATATTGTTCAGGTGAATTATCTTCAAAGAAGTTTTGAAATAGCACTCAAATTGGAAAATAAAAATTTTATACAATGATGTTGGAGAGAATGTATGAGAATATTTTATGACCTACCATGCACACGTAAATTATTATTCATATGAACTATGATTGCTTTCTATGTATTTCAAAAACTCTATATTTACATTGATTCTTAAAGCACTTTAGAGAAAGAATTAATTTCAAAACTCCTTGACAGTTATATAAAAGAGAAAGGATATCTTGATGATGAAGGACATAGATTTTTGAGTCAGGTGTAATTTGAAGGGGATAGAATTGAGGGTGGGAGAGGGGGATGGGTGGGGCAGAGCAGGGAGTGGTGCAGGGTAAAAGGAGACAAGTGTACTTCAACAACAATAAAAAATAAAATAAAAATAAAATAAAATCCTTATGTATCATATAAGCTATGTGCCATTGGACAAGTATCCTTTAATTTCCTTTGTCACCTACTTCTCTTATTTCATACATATAATGAGAATAATAATAGTTTCTTCTCCAGGTGGGGATTATGTGTAGCAATGCAGAAAAATGTATAGCTTTTTAAAAATAAAGTATGATAAAATTATTTTCTTAAAATTTTTTTTATTGTTGATACCGTTACATGTGTATGTGTCCATGGGCTATGCATATATGCTTATATGTTCTTTGGCTAATCTCTTCCAGTGCTCCATTCCCCATTCCCTGAGACCTGTCAGCCTGTTTCATGTATCACATCTCTGGTTTTATTTTGTTCATTAGATTCCACATGTGAATGAGATCATATGGTATTTGTCTTTCTCTGATTGGCTTATTTTGCTTAGGAATAATAATCTCCAGGTCCATCCATGCTGTTGCAAAGGGTAAAAATGCTTTCTTTTTTACAGCTGTAAAAAATTTCATTGTGCAAATGTACCACAGCTTTTTTATCCACTCATCTACTGATGGGCACTTGGTCGGTTTCTGGACTTTGGTTACTGTAAATTACACTGCTATGAACATAGGGGTGCATATATTTTTTCTGATTAGTGTTTTGGGATTCTTAGGATATCTTTCCAGAAGTGGGACTGCTGAGTCAAAAGGCAGTTTCATTTTTAATTTTTTGAGGAATCTCCATATTATTTTCCACAGTGGCTGTACCAGTCTGCATTTTCTTATTTCTCATAATGTATGATCTAGATAAAATTAAGTATATGACTTATAAATATATAATCATGCCTGAGAACATGCCTCTTGAAAACTGAACACAAAAGATTTTTATTACCATTTTATCTTATCTACTACTACTGCTTAGTGGAAAGTGTGTTCTAATCTTATGACAAGAAAACCATCTCAAATGAAGAGGCTATTTATTATTCTATTGACTACAATTATGCAGCCTTTTGAAAATCCCAAGAATATTATGGTGTTTATCATTATAAATACCATAATATTTTCAATTTTTTAATTTGTGAATCCATGATATACAGATCAGGAAATAGAGGGCATCTTGTTTCACTTCTGTTTACATTGATTAAAATTTGGTACACTCTTTATATTTTAATTTTAAGAAGCATTTTTGTAGCTGCTAAACACGTACTGTCACAGGTAATTATTGACATAAACCTTATGTTGTCTTTGAAAGCAAGAAATGGTTAAGGAAGATATAGCTGGTTGGTAAAACCAACTGAGAATAATTGCTAAGAGTAATTAATGGGCTGCAGGTGTCAGGGAATCATTTGACAAAGCTTGCTTAGAAAGGAATTCATTAAGTACAGTATTTTGCCATGTATAATGCACACCCACATTTTTGTCCCAAACTTTCAGGAAAAAAATCTTTCATTTAAATTTTTTAATTCAATTTTGTATTTATTTATATTTAGATACTTTTTCGTATTATATAGGAACTTTAGCATTTATTTTTAAACATATTGTGGTACAAGAAATTTTATGTAACAAATAATTATAAAACACAAGAACAGATACAAGGTACAAAAATTTTTATGTACTAGTAACAAATTTACAATATTTATGCATCATAGAAGGCCAAGAACTCATCACTGTCAATATCAGAAGTATCATCTTCTTCAATTTGTATATTACTGGTGTCTTCTGAAGAGTCACTTTCCTCATCCTGGTAAATTTCATTATACTTAGTTCCATCTACAACATTGCTGATGCTGCATTTTAAAACAATTTCACAACTACTTCCTTCTTGATACTGTTTCATGATCTTAGGATCTAATCAGAAACCTGGGCAATTGATGCTTTCTTGATACTGCCTATAGGTGTTAAATCATTACCAGCAGACTGCATCCATGATATCCACTCCTTTTTCATTAGGGCTTTAAAGGACTTGTTTACTGACACATCAAGGTTGCATTTGACTGGTTAGCTCACCAGGTATCACAGCAAATTGGGTTTTCAAGCCCACTGTAATTGTTTTTGCACTTTGCGTAACATGGGCTTTGAAGTTTCTGAAAACAAATAAAGCTGTTTTTCTAAGTAATCCTCCAGGCCTTCATGACCAGATTTTGTTAAACCAGATTTTCATGCCTTCTTCATTCAACCTTCCTTTTTCATGCATGTGGACAATAACTCCACTTGGATTTTTTTTTCTTTTGGAAACGTTTTTCTTTTTTTCCTCTTTTTTATTGTTCAAGTAAAGTTGTCTCCATTTCCCTCCCCCACCCATTTCCCCAACCCCAGCCATCCCCACCTCCCACCCTTGATCCTAACCCCCTTTGGCTTCATCCATGTGTCTTTTATACATGGAAACATTTTTCTTTTAAAGATGATCATACGTGGTAGCTTTGTCCCATCGGCACAACAGACTAGAACAACAGTGAAATATGTTTTCTCATGATCACTAGTTTTAACAGCCACAGTTGTGGCTCCTTTGATGTCCACAGTTCTGTTGGATACTGCATCAAATGTGAGTTGGACCCATCCATATTGGTGATTTGGGATAACTCAAAATTGTAAGTCTTTTGTAGATTGATAACATAATGAAATTCCAAAACTTGATTCTCATAGGCTGTTGGAAGTTTGTGGGCAAGTTTCCTTTATGTCTGCATGCTCAAACCTTCTCTCTTCATAAAGTTAAAGTGCCATCTAAGTATCCCTGAGAAATCCTCAATGTTTTTTTCTCATGCAATCTTTTTACCTTCTTCTTGTACCATCTTGGTCAAAACAGTGATCCTAGTTTGACACTGCTGCAGAATCTAGATCTTCACCTCCTGTTCCACTGATGGCTACTTTGGACTTTTCCCTCACATTGCCTTCTTCTGTCTTGGTTCCTGAAGAAGCTTTTCTTCCTGTTGCCTCCACAATCTGATCAGACTTTCCACGGAAGGACGTCCAAAGTGTCTCTTGGCAGCTCTGTTGCCATGCTTTTTAGCACATTTAAAAACTTTTAGATTAATGCTTGGGTTGTACAAAAACTAAAACCATTTCAACATTTTCCAAGGGATTTTCCAATAATATCTTCCACCTAATGTGTAGGAAGAGAAATGTCACACTGTTCATCCTATGGTAATAAAGTAGGCATCACCTATCTTATCAAGTAGATCACAATTGGAATCATCTATCTTACTCTGTGGATAATAATGTCTCTTTTCATTTCATTCATTGATCATTGGCCCAAACTGATTTTGTTGCAGCTCATCATAAATTAAACAAAACCTGGTATTGTATCCCAGAGTATTACTTTGCATGAGGATATAGTTATTGTTTTCTAGAGTTACACTTTTGCACATAAGCATAAATAACACAATTAAAAACATTTATACAGATATAGAACTAGTACTACCCATGTATAATGAGCATCCTTATTTGTCCTTCAAAAATTTGAGCAGGCATTGAACATATGCCCTAGATCAAATGGACTTCCTGATATATACAGAATCTTTCATCCCAAAGAAGCAAAGTACACATTCTTTTCAAATGCACACGGAACAATTTCAAGATAGACCACATGGTAGGATACAAAACAAGCTTCAAAAATTTCAACAAAATTGAAATCATTCCAAGCGTTTTCTTGGACCACAAAGGACTGAAACTAGAAACCAACCTTGAGGAAAAAAACTCAAAATCACTCAAACTCATGGAGATTGAATAGCATGCTAATAAACAATGAATGGGTCAAGAAAGAAATTAGGGAGGAAATCAAAAAGTTTCTGGAACAAATGAAAATGAACTCACAACAACCCAAAACTTATGGGACACATTGAAGGCAGTCCTCAGAGGGAAGTTCATAGCAATACAGGCCTACCTAAAAAGGACAGAAACATTTCAAACAAACAACCTAACACTATGACCATAAGAACTCAAGGAACAACAAAAAAGACAGCCCAGAGCAAGTAGATGGAGGGAAATAACCAAGAGCAGAGCAGAATTAAATGACACAGAGACCGAAAGCACAATTCTAAGGATCATTGAATCCAGGAGCTGGTTCTTTGAAAAGATACACAAAATCAACAAGTCTTTAAGCAGGCTCATCAAGGAAAAAAGAGAGAGGACC
The DNA here is from genome assembly GCA_004027475.1 of Anoura caudifer. Taxonomy (NCBI): domain Eukaryota; kingdom Metazoa; phylum Chordata; class Mammalia; order Chiroptera; family Phyllostomidae; genus Anoura; species Anoura caudifer. The sequence goes on along the minus strand of PVKU01014743.1, from coordinate 565 downwards.
CAAATAAACACAATCAGAAATGAAAGAGGAGAGATTACAACTGACACCACAGAAATATGAAGGATTGTAAGAAATTACTATGAAGAACTGTATGCCAAGAAATTTGAAAACCTAGGTGAAATGGACAAATTTCTTGAAAGTATAATCTTCCAAAAATCAATGAAGAAGCAGAAAGCCTGAACAGATCAATAATAGCAGATGAAATTAAAGCAGTAATCAAAACCTCCCAACACACAAAAGCCCTGGACCAGATAGTTTCACAGGAGAATTTTACAAAATATTTAAGGAAAGCTAACCCCTATATTTCACAAACTATTCGAAAAAACCCCAAATCATGGAGGACTCCCAACCTCTTTTTATGAAGCCAGCATCATCCTAATCCCAAAACCAGACAAAGGCACAACAAGGAAAGAAAACTTCAGGACAATATCACTGATGAACATATATGCTAAAATCCTCAACAAAATATTGGCAAACCACATCCAACAGTACATTAAAAAGATCATACACCATGACCAAGTGGAATTCATCTAGGGATGCAAGGATGGTTCAACATTTGCAAATC
>PVKU01014742.1:0-21515 GCA_004027475.1 Anoura caudifer | reverse complement strand
GGTTGCTTTGTATAACATGCTGAGAGGGAGCTGCATGCATGTACGTAAGCACGGTTCTCTACCTTGAACTGATCTACAAAGCACATTAGGGACTTCTAAGAGTTCGAGTTTTGAGATGTAGACACTACGCAGTCATTCAAAAAATTATAATGAGGGAGAACATGATCAGGTATGAGTTTAGAAAGGCCTCTTTGACAGGTATCTAGAAAATGGGCTGAAATGGAAGCAGAAGATGTGATTAAAAAGAGCTCTAATAGATAATAGACTGCAATAGGCAGGTGAGAGAGGGCAGGAGATTGAGACGAGGTGGCGGGAGTGGGAGGCCTCCTCGCCCCTCACCTCTTACCCTCCACCTTCACATTCCACCCCCTTCCCCACCTTTAGCCCCATTCCCCTCCTTGCCCCATCACCTTTCCACTCCTTTCCTCCACGTGCTCTACCTCATCATCTCACTTCCTCTTAATCTCCCTTCTTTATTCCTTTGTCTACCCTATTTCTCTTACTTCAGCATCATCCTTTGTTTTCCACCTTTGTATTCAGTAACATATTCTAAAACTGTTATTCCTTTCAGAAGAGCTCTCCGAGTCCCTTTCATACAATTTCACCTTGTATTTCTTAGTCCAGAGAACCTCTCTGTCCCTTCTCTTTTTTGTCTCAGCACACACACCATGTATGTCCTGTCCTCACTCCGTAAGGGGCCACCTGCCTCAGTGACAGGCCAGGAAGGGGGCACGGAAGAGGTGCACACCCAGCAGTAAAATCACAAGCTTTTTGAGTGTTAACTGTCAACAAGAGTGGGCAAAAGATACATGATAAGATTCACACTTGTGCCTCTCGGAGCTCACAGCTGAATTATGGAGGAAAAACACAGACATGTGAAAAGTTCATTAACACTACAATGTGTTAAATGTTGCATTAAAAATGATGGGTAGGAAAATGTATTAGAGACAGGAAGAAGAGAGGATGTCGTTGGCATAAGAGACTACACAGAGGAGGGTGATTATCACGTACTATTCCAGCAACTTTATGTGTTATTTTATTTAATCCCAAAGGCTATTCTATAAAGAAAACATTTCTATTCTGCACTTTGTTGCAGATGTGGAAACTGAGACTGAGAGATTAAGTAAATTGCTCAAGGTCAAATCTCCAGGAAAGAGAAGCCCTGACATTCGACTGCAGGTCTGTTGGACTCCAAGTGTCTTCCCACCACTTTATTACACCGAATCTTTGAACGGTACGTTGCGTGTATCTCTGGATGGCTTTAAGGTCTCATAAATATATATTTCAGCACCAACCTTTCAACTCTCCAGAGACGAGGTTATTTGATGGTCACCTGGGGACATGGTCTGCCCATGAGGATGACCATCACACGGACCTGGACAACTCGGTTTAGCCCCTGAGCACTAAAGGTGACTTCAGGAATCTATGTATGCGATTCATTTTCCTTCGGTGTATAAAAAAGACACCATGGAATCAGGGAACCACACGTGGGTGTCAGAATTTGTCTTCCTGGGGCTCTCAAAGACACGGGAGCTCCAGCTTTTCCTGTTTCTGGTGTTTCTGTTCGTCTATACGACCACTGTCCTGGGAAACCTCCTCATCATGGCCACAGTGACCTTTGACTCCCGGCTCCACACCCCCATGTACTTTCTGCTTCGAAATCTGGCTGTCATAGACCTCTGTTTCTCCTCAGTCACCGCCCCAAAGATGCTGGTGGACTTCCTCTCTGAGAAGAAGACCATCTCCTACCAGGGCTGCATGGCCCAGATCTTCTTCTTCCATTTTCTGGGAGGTGCCATGGTCTTCTTCCTCTCAGTGATGGCCTATGACCGCCTTGTTGCCATCTCCCGGCCCCTCCACTATGCCACCATCATGAACACTCAGCTCTGCATGGGGCTGGTGTTGGCTGCCTGGGTAGGGGGCTTTGTCCACTCCATTACCCAGCTGGCTCTGATGCTCCCACTGCCTTTCTGTGGCCCCAATGTCCTGGATAACTTCTACTGCGATGTCCCACAGGTCCTGAGACTTGCCTGCACTGACACCTCCGTCTTAGAGTTCCTCATGATCTCCAACAGTGGGATGCTGGATGTCATCTGGTTCTTTCTCCTCCTGACCTCCTACTCGGTCATCCTGGTGATGCTGAGGTCCCACTCAGGGCAGGCAAGGAGGAAGGCAGCTTCCACCTGCACCACCCACATTGTTGTGATGTCTATGGTCTTCATTCCAAGCATTTACCTCTATGCCCGGCCCTTCACCCCCTTCCCCATGGACAAGGCTGTGTCCATCAGCCACACGGTCATGACCCCCATGCTCAACCCCATGATCTACACCCTGAGGAACCAGGAGATGCAGGCAGCAGTGAAGAGATTAGGGAGACACCGGCTGGTTTTTGAAAGGGAGTGACAGTGGGTAGGTCACTTTGTTTTCAGTTTGTAGAGTGGGCAGAGAGCCCACTCTTTATTGTATCTGTTCTCTTTATTGTGGATATGTTGTGAGGGTCATGGTAGAAGTGAGTGAATTTTGAAACTAAGCAACTTACTCAGATTTTTAGGAAAAAGAAAGTAACTTTGTTTTTGTATGTGATGTATGGTTTGAGTACTCCTATGATAATAAAGTATATTCTCATGGAAACAATCTGGAAAATTACTTCCTTCTTTCCACCTTCTTGATGGGCAGTTTCCTTCTGTGATGACAACACCTCCATAAGGGCAGTTCTATTTTCTGTGTTTGCCTTTTTCCAACACCCCTTTGGCCCTTGTCCAGAGTGATAGAGAGAGTGCAGAACTTGGAGACTTAGCCCTAAATCGGGAGCTCTTGTTCCGTTACCTACCAAACTTGTGGCCTTGGATGTGCCACCTGGCCCCTCTTGGACTCACGGATTCTTCCTTACTGAATTGGCATAAAACAATATCTGTCCCTACAATCTCACAGGTTTGCTACAGATTCAGATAAAAATGCATAAGAATATTATGTAAATCACTGAACTGATGTAAAGATTATTGTTATTGTTACTATCATGCCTGGCATTTATACTTTCATCAGTTGAGCACCGTTTTAGAAGTAGGGCAGAAATGCCTACGTGCAGCCAGGGAGGCCTGGAGAGGGTGGAGGCTGAACTCCAGAGGGGCCATGCCACTTCCCCACGGGTGAAACAGAGAAGAGAAAGTGACATAAATTCAGGGCATGCCTGCAAGACTCTGACTACTTACTGCCATTTTCCTACCTACCCTCATTTTCAGATGCAACACTTCTTGCAAATAGGAATGGGATCATTTGTTCATTCATTCATTCATTCATTCATACATATTTGTAAATATGTATTTGCAATGTTTGATGTAATGCTTTATAGGAAGTGCTCTACAACAGTTTTTTAAATATATTTTATTGATTATGTTATTACAGTTGTCACATTCCCCCCTTCATTCCCATCCACCCTGCACACCCTCTCCCACCCACATTCCCCTCTTTAGTTCATGTCCATGTGTCATAAGTTCTTTAACTTCTACATTTCCCATACTATTCTTACCCTCCCCCTGTCTATTTTCTCTCTACTGTCTCTGCTACTTATTCTCTGTACCTTTTCCCCCACTTTCCTCCTTCCACTGCCCTGTTGCTAACCCTCATCATGTGCTCTCCATTTCTGTGGTTCTGTTCCTGTTCCAGTTGTTTGCTTAGTTTGCTTTTGTTTTAGGTGTGGTAGTTAATAACTGTGAGTTTGCTGTCTTTTCACTGTTCATATTTTTTATCTTCTTTTTCTTAGATAAGTCCCTTTAACATTTCATATAATAAGGGCTTGGTGATGATGAACTCCTTGAACTTGACCTTATCTGAGAAGCACTGTATCTGCCCTTCCATTCTAAATGAAAGTTTTGCTGGATAGAGCAATCTTGGATGTAGGTCCTTGTCTTTCATGACTTGGAATACTTCTTTCCAGCCCCTTCTTGCCTGTAAGGTCTCTTTTGAGAAATCAGCTGACAGTCTGATGGGATCTCCTTTGTAAGTGACAGTCCCCTTATCTCTAGCTGCTCCTAGAATTCTCTCCCTCATTTTAATCTTGGGAAATGTAATTATGATGTGCCTTGGTGTGTTCCTCCTTGGGTCCAACTTCTTTGGGACTCTCTGAGCTTCCTGGACTTCCTGGAAGTCTATTTCCTTTGCCAGATTGGGGAGGTTCTTCTTTATTATTTGATCAAATAACTTTTCCACTGGTTGCTCTTCTTCTTCCCCTTCTGGTACCCCTATAATTCAGATGTTGGAACATTTAAAGATGTCCTGGAGCTTCCTAAGACTCTCCTCATTTTTTTTGAATTTTTGTTTCTTCCTTGTTTTTTGTTTGGTTGTTTCTTTCTTCCTTCTGGTCCACTCCATTGATTTGAGTCCCAGTTTCCTTCCCATCACTATTGGTTCCCTGTGCATTTTTCTTCACTTCACTTAGTGTAGCCTTCAGTTGTTCATCTAATTTGGGAGTGAAATCAACCAATTATGTGAGCATCCTGATCACCAGTGCTTTGCTGTGCATCTGATAGGATGGCTATGTCTTGGTCACTTAAAAGTACTGGCTCTGGTGGTTTGATTTATTGTTTCGTTCGAGCCATTTCCTCTTCTTCTTCTTCTCCTCTCCTCCTCCTCCTCCTCCTCCTCCTCCTCCTCCTCCTCCTCTTCTTCTTCTTCTTCTTCTTCTTCTTCTTCTTCTTCTTCTTCTTCTTTTCTTTTTTAGTAGGGTCCTGCCTGTTACGTATGAGGGGCAGAGCCTTAGGTGTTCACCAGGGCGAGGCAATCCAATTGTGGCACTGTATGTGGGGGCAGGGTCCGAGAAGGAACAATGGTGCTTGCTCTGTGCTCTCTCTGTTTTCAGTCCTCAATGTGAGGCTGGGAGTCTCTCCCGGCATTTCAACCCCCACAAGTGTTTTCTTTCGGTGCTTTTACGCTTTATTTCCCTGGCACTGGGGACCTGAGTTGCACAGTCTGTCTTGCTACCCGTTTTCACCTGGTTTACCTGCATGCAAATGTGTGACCATAGTCAGCCACCTTGTGTGCCTGGTTGGGTCTGTTTGTTGCCTCCCTGCACCCGGTAACCGCTGCCTGTGCACCTGGGGTGTGCCAACCGCTGCCTTCACATCCTGGACCACTAGCCACTGCTTTTTCCTGCCCAGATCCCTCTCCGTGGGCCGTCAACCCTGCCCCTCTTACTGGTCTGGATGAATCTTTGTCGGAATTCCAAACAATTCAATTTTCTATCTGTTCTGATTGTTCTTTTTGGTTCTAAAATTTTGTTGTCCTTAATTATGGTTGTGAGAGGAGGTACAGTGTGTCTACCTACACCTCCATCTTGGCCGGAAGTAACAGTTTTTTGACTATCTCTTTCTTTCCCTTACATTCATAGATATCCTATGTCTCGCTTCCCTTTTCCCTCTCTCCCTCCTTACATTGATTTCTGCCAATTTCATCTTTACATTCATCTGGGTTTTTTCCTCCCAATTCACTGGAGTGCCTAGTGTCCTTTCTGCCTGGAGCTCCATGCCACACGCCCTCCTACCTTTCCCCCACTATCAAACTGGGGCTTTGGGGTCAGGTTGTAAGGCAGAGTGAAGAGAAGAAATAGGTTGTCATTAGAGTTGAAGGGGTGATGACCCCAACAAGTTTAGATAAAAAGAGGGGGTTTACTTTAAGGATATAAGGTGGAGTTGGGTATTATGAAAATATGAAGCTGTCAGGGCTGAACAGTGGTCCCTCCTCCTCCCTTTTTCCAACCATCCCTCCCAGCTTATGCAGCCACTTTAGGTGGCCCAGACAAGAACCTCAGCCCCAAACCCTGACTTTTCCATTCTGCCTTCCACAGTTGACTAGCTCAGTCTTTCATGGTGCAAATTCCAAAGTCTCATAAGAATAATCTGATTGGCTGAGGTTGAGCCATGTATCCCACGTGGCTGAGGGATATGTAGTTCATGTGACATAGCATGACCATCCAAACCCACCCCTTCAGCAGGGATTGTGGGTGAGGGTTGTTCCAAGAGAAGGAGATATGAGTGGAGGGACTGTCCCAAACATGTCTGCCATGAAAGGAACAATCAGGGCATCCCTTAAATGATATCCAAGGAACTTAATGTTAGTTATGTCCAGACATTCTTGTTTTTGTTCATTCATTGAACTAATATTTGCTGTTTTGGTACCCCCCCCAAGAGGCGGTGTTCAGTGGTTCATGTCCCCCACAGAGCCCCCTCATTTATTAAGTCACTGATTCGAAGCAGAGTGTGCCTTAACTGCAAGGCCATGCTCCTCCTCCCCCTGCCCCCACTCCCTGCCCCTGGGAGTTCCCAGTGTGATGGAGGAGGTGAGGTACAGCTCTCATAGAAGGCCAAGGCAGGAGGGAGGGGAGGGATGGTCCTCCACCTCAGCTGACCCCTCAGCCTGGACCTGAGCATCTTTCCAGTGCTCATCAGAGACCCCTTCTGCCTGCAGAACATTTCTGCTCATTGCTGACTTTACTAGCAGATTATAGAGGTCAAACCCTTACTCAAGGTCACACTGCCAGAGTGGTACTGGGCTCCCAGGCCAGTTTTCCAAGGCTCCACAGTGAGTTTTTTCTGGCCTTGCTAGAAACAGAACACTCAGAGCTGCCTCTCTCAGCAGTGTCCTCAGCACCGGAACATGTACATACACACATGCAAACACATGCACATGTGTTTCTGGCCCTCCTCAGCCTCTGACACAGTGTGGAGCTATTGCAGTTTGAGTTAAGCCCCTTCTCCCTGCAGACTTCAGTGTTCTTGTCATGAGCATAGGTCCAAGGCTCCTATTCCCAAGAACCCTTCAGAACAGGAGCAGGCCCACCAGGCCCTGGACCCTGCCCTGCTGCAGCTGTCTCCATGGGGGCTGTTGGGGCTGAGCAGATAAAGAGATCCAATCAGGCCTGTGGCCAAACAGCTCTACTGTGGCTGGCAGATGGTTCTTGTGAAAGTGGTTGCAGAACGTAGAGTTCTTGAGATGGCAAGGGAGGGCGGGAAGGAAGGTCCTTGGGTACTGCAGCTGAAAGATACCAGGGAGGGAAGGCTCCCTCATGGTCTTGGCTCTGGGCCTCAGCCTGGCAGGGCCAGTCTCTGCAAAGGTGTCCACTGACCCAGGGCAAACAACGCCCCTGACCAGAGGCACCAGGTCCTCATAGATGTACAGGCACAAACCCAATCCCCTCTCCCAGAGCTGTGACAGACCAGGTCACAGCAGATGCATCCATTGCACATATACATGTGGAGGCCCTGCCAGGCGTTGTGCTGTGTGCTGAGGCTACAGTGAGCAACGGCACAGGCACACTCCTTTTCTGTATGGCACTCACAGACCTGTAGGGAGCTGTGGCTTCATCAGATCCAACCACAGGAGTATATGTATAATTACAGTGATGTTAAGTTCTATGAAAGGAGCTCTAAGAGTAAGGACCAGGAAACCCAGCCACTTGAGTAGGGTCTGCTGTGGTTGGGGCAGAAAAGGCTCCCTGTGGTTGGGGCCTGGAGGATCAGTAGGAATCTCCAGCCACAAAAGGGGAAGGGTTGTCATAGTTGAGAGCCATATAGGCCCATTTCACAAGCTGAAAGGCAGTGGGTTTAGAGGGCAGAGGACTAGAGAGAGGACTGGAGAGGGGTGAGGGCAGGAGCCAGACAGTGCGAGCCTGGGGTTTCTTTCTTAGGAGAAGCTGCACAGAGGGCCAAGACAAGTTGGCAGAGGGGAAAGCATGTTCATGGGTCCAGTGGTACCCAGTCTCCTGGGACCTCATTATTCTATGGCCACCAGGGAGGGAGGGAGAACAGTTGAAGGGCTAGCTGGTCAGGGCCCTGATCCCCGAGGATGCCCCCATCCTTCTGCTCACCCCTAACTCACAGTTGCCAAGCAGCATTGTCTCCCCCTCTCCCCGCAAGTGGTCTTCTTGATGTGTCTCATTACAAATCTTTTTTCCTCTGTGGCTTGGTCTGGGAATCCAATTTTGCCATTTCCTGGAGAAAGAGCTCTCCTGCACGACTCCCCAACCTCAGTGGTCCAGCCAGGCCCCAAGCCTATAAGCTTTAAATGAATGCACTTTGATTATTTATCCTTTAATAAGCATTGTATTCTACGTGGAAGTCAATTCTCAGTTACACGGCTGCTCCCTCCGACACATGCATTTGCTCTGAGAGTAAGTTGCAAATCATCTCGGTTCAGAATCGTGTGAGCTGGTGGTGGCTTAGCCACACAGGTTGTTAAGTGCCTGCTCTGTGCCAGGCCCTATGGTGCATTCCAGTTATTGCTATGATGGCTGTAAGTTGCATATAGCAGTGATCTGTATTTGACAACGAAGAGGTAGGCTCAGCAGATGAGGAGCTGATCAAATGGATGACAGTGCTGGGACTGGGACCCAGGCCTGTTCTTAGTCATTTCTCTGTGCTGCTCTCAACAAGCTCCTGGGGGCTATGAGCAGTAGCACCCAGAGGGAGGCTTCCTGCAGAATCAGCAGAGGCCTGGAAGCAGAAGTGGAGGGAAGGGGTGAGGATAGGGTGGGTGTTGTGCGTGGAGGGTTGAGGTGGCTGGAGCACAGGGGCAAGGTCCAGTGGGGCAGAGTGGGCAGCTGAAAGCAGACCGAAGGGGCAGGAGTCCAGGTGGCAGACCAACTGTTTCCTTCATTCTCCTTGCCTGCATCTCTGCTTGCCTTCCTGCCCCTGCTGTGCCTGGGGCCTTGCCCTCCATAGACCTGTTGTACAGGGACCCGCACAGGTCCCTCCCCATCTGCTTGCCTCTCATCAGCACCTCCAGCAGTCCACGGGCCAACCCCCGAGAGACCGGCCAACATGGCAGGCAGGGTGTAGAGCCCAGGGTCCTGTCTCAAGCTTGTGCCAGTAACCCGCAGCAACCCACAGTTGTGACACACCCTTGCACAACTCACTGTTGCTGAAGAACAAGTTGTCTTGGAGGGCAAGTACAGCTCACTCTGAGTTTTCTTTGGGAGTACCCTGGAACTAGGTCCCACCTTGGCTTCCAGCTTTCTGGGCGTACCCGGCTTCCTGAGGCCCAAAAGGTTAAGCACATTTGAGGAGCAGGATGCCATTTTTTAACTTTCCTTCAGGAGGTTCAGTGTCCCCATCTCACAGATTTGGAAACTGAGATCCAGGGAGTGGTGCGATCTACCCTGCGTCATGCGGGGGTAAGTGTACTTTTGTTGACTCCACAGTGACTTTACATCCAGGCCCCCTTGTCACAGGAGAGGGACCCCTGCCGAAGATAATGGGATAAGATCAGGGCCCAGGCCTTCAACTGGAGTTTGTGAAAGGATTGCTGAAGGGGTTATTTCAAGAGCAACTGTCAGGCCAGGGCATTGGGGGGGTGGGTAGGGCACAGAGAGTATAGGGTAGAGGGTGGGAGACAAGAACACTCAGAACAGCCCTGCTGGGAGTCTGGAGCAGGTACCAAGTCTGCACAGAGATAGGGATGGACACATCTGTCTGAAGAAGAAGCAAGGGCAGGCAGGCTGCAGAGCTCAGCAGCGGTGATTCTGAAGCTGAGTGTGGGAGGGAGGAGCATGGGTTCTCCAGGCAGACCAGGGTGGGGTGGCAGCAAAGAGGGAGCCGGGCTTATCCAGTGGAGGGAGCTGCAGGAGAGAACTGCAGGAGGAAATTCAAGAAAGTATGAGAGGTCATGTCCCTTGAGGGACACTGACCAGGGTGTTAAGATGTGGAAATGAAGGCTTAGCCAAAGTTCCACAGGTAGTGACAGAGCAAGATCCAAGCCAGGTGGCTCTGAGCCCCTGCAGCAAGCCAACTCTAAGGAAGTCAGAACGTACACCTGCTACTCAGTGCACACCCACTACTGCTAAGCACTTAAATTCACGGAGAAGCACCAAGCCCGAGACAGGTCCTCAGCTTTTATGGAGGCCTGCTACCATTGCTCTGTGACATCTCACTGTGTCCCCCACATGGTCCCAGGAGGTAGCCCCCTTAATTTTCTGGCTGACTCAAGCATTGCCTTACCCTCTACTGGCATCTTGGAGAGAGCTGGTAAGTGTAGAGAGTAAGGGGGAGAGGCTGAATCATTAATCCTATATCATGAATTCACTCAACGAACATGTATGGAGCACCCGCTGAATGCCAGGCCTTGTGCTAGGGGAGTAGGGGGAGATACTACAGTAAGGCAGACCTGGTTTCTGCCCTGTTGGGGAAGGAGAGGAGCATTTCCAGCCATCTGGCTCAAGTCCCATGTCAGGGGTGTGGAAACTGAGGTCTGGAGAGGGGGCATGACCCTGCAACTAGTGAGTGGCAGGACAAGGCGCAGCCCTGTTCGGAGGCACGCTGTTCCTCAGTCATCCAGCCAATGTTCACGGAGCAGCCTGGGCTCTGGGAGAAGTACATCAGAGATCGCAGCAGCAGAGAGGGTGGGGATGGGGTGAGTGCTAGGAGGGAAGAAGGTCGCCAGGCTGGTGAGCTGCAGGGTGGTATGGGTGTTTTGACCTCACAACTCCCCCCAAAATAAAAGAGAAGTTTAGAGCTCCACCTCAAGAGGCTGGGCTTCTGGGGCCCAGAACACCCCTCCCTCGCTGTAGGACAGGATATAAAAGTCCCTTCCCAGCTACTTCCAAAGAAGAGCAGGAGGAGGGGAGAGGTCAGCTTGGGGTCCTTCCAGTGAGAAGGGTGCAAGAGACTCCACCACTTTGCAAGACGTGGGTGTTGCTCGCTGCCCCACTGTGGCTGGGGGTCTCGTTGTGGAGATGAAGCTGCTCCTGGCCCTGGCGGGGGTCGTAGCCACACTCGTCCCAGCACAGCCTTGTGAGGGCACTGCCCCAGGTAACCTTGGACAATTAAGGAGAAGGGCAATGAAGGGGGAAGTGCTTGGGTCTAGGGGGTGAGGGCTTGGCTCCTGTGGACTCTGAGTGCCCTTCCCGCCAAGCAGCTTCCCCCATGGCAGTGGAGACATCGGTCCTTCAGGACTGCGTGAAAGAGGCCAAACTGCTGGTGGATGCCGCCTACAATCGGACTCAGGGGAGGTGGGCCTGGGTCTGGGGTCTGCATGGGCCTGGGAGGGCTGATGAGGGAGGATGGGCTCCAATCAAGGTCACCTCACCCGTCTTTTGCCCCTGGGCTCCATGGGGGCCGGGCCTTCCTTCCCTCCATCTACCAGTGCACACAGGTAAACTTGACCAGTGTCAACCCGACTGTGCACCACCTGGGGTGGGCTCTGCTGGGTGGGTCTGCTTCCTTTGATCAGCCCGCCCTCCTCCTCTTCTGCACAGCATCAAGCAGCGCCTTCGAAGTGGCTCCGCCAGCCCCATGGACCTCCTGTTCTACTTCAAACAGCCAGTAGCGGCCACCAGGAAAATTGTGCAGGCTGCTGATTATATGCACGTGGCCTTGGGGCTGCTGGAGGAGAAGTTACAACTCCAGGGGTCTAGCTCCTTCAATGTTACTGGTACCGTGATCCCCACTGAGCCCCCAGGGCTGCCCTGGGAGTGGAAGGAAGCCAGGAGGGGAAGGCAGGGTGTGCAGCCTTAGGAGGGGAGAGGGTAAAGGGATGGCAGGTACAGAACAGACCAGCCCAGGCAGGAGCTAGGATCCTTGACCCCAGACCCTGTGCACCTGCCCCACCCCCAGATGTGCTAACAGAATCCCAGCTGAGGCTGCTGTCCAAGGCCAGTGGCTGCGATGTCCAGGACCAGGAGGAGAAGTGCAGGAACAACTATCGCACCATCACTGGGAGATGCAACAACAGGTGGGTGCCAGGGGCTGCAGCTGATCTGGGACGCCTCCCTCCCCTCACCACCACCCTGTGCTCGGAGTGGTCTCCAGGTCTGCAATTCCGCTGACCCGAGCCCACCCGCTGCTGCAGGAGGAGACCCTGGCTGGGGGCCTCCAACACTGCCCTGGCTCGCTGGCTGCCAGCTCAGTACGAGGATGGGCTGTCACTGCCCTTCGGCTGGACCCCCGGCAAGAGGCGCAATGGCTTCCTCCTCCCTCTGGTGAGTCAGGGCCGAGGACCCGCAGGGTGCTGGATCTCTGTGTAACTCAGGGGTAGGGGGTTGCTAAGAGCACAGCCCAGAGTCAGCCAGAGAAGACTGGAATCCAGCCTCTTCCCCCGGTGCCCTTGGGCAAGTAGTAATACAGCTGAGTCTCGGCTTGCTTATCTGTAGAACGGCGGTAAAGCCTGCCTCGTACTGCTGGTATGAATATTAAATAAATATTGAATAAACATCCACATAGGATATACTCTATTACAGAGTATTTCCTTCGGAAAGAATTAGTGTCAAAGTATCTTGCTAAATACAGGAGTGGGCAAACATAGGTTTACAGTTATAAATAATACAGCAATTATTAACTAATGCAAGAATAAATGCTGTTTTGCATATTTACAACTGGAAACCTACTTTTGCCCACCCCTGTATAAAGGCTATACACTTTAATCTAGCTATATCTACTGATCTACACTGTTTCACATTTATTAACTTATCAGTTTTCTATTCATATGTCAATATAACAATCTATCAACATGTATCTATTAATTTTTCTTCCATTGATCTATCTGTTCTCTCCATATGTATTATCCATTACCTGGCAACCAGTCCATGCATCTATCAATCAGTGCTATCATCCAGTTACCCATTAGCTTATAAATTGATCTATCGATCTGATATAATAACCTCTCTGGATGTGCTGGCGAGGTCTGAGCCAGCCAACCTGGCCTCTCCCTCCCGGGCTCCTTGGAAGCCAGGCCAGAGACCACCCTTCTAGGAATGACAGCCACAGAGGGGGTGGGACAAAGTAGGATGGGGTGGAGGAGAGGGCAGGAGGGGAGGAGGACTCTGTGAACTCCAGCAGGGGTGACCTGCTGCCTTGAGTCCCAGGTTTTCTCCCACACTTTTTGGGGTCCGGAAGCCCACCCCCCACACTCACCTGTTTTCCCACCAGGTCCGGGCAGTCTCCAACCAGATCGTGCGCTTCCCCAGGGAGAGGCTGGCCTCCGACCGGGGCCGGGCGCTCATGTTCATGCAGTGGGGCCAGTTCATCGACCACGACTTGGACTTTGTCCCCGAGTCCCCAGTCCGAGTGGCCTTTGCTGCAGGCGTTGACTGTGAGAAGACCTGTGCCCAGCTGCCCCCCTGCTTCCCCATCAAGGTACCCTCAGCCAGCCTCCCAGGTCCCTGGCCTCCATCCCCAGCCAAAGCAGGGGGTGGGGGTGGATCTGGAAGACTTAAGTACCATCCTTAAGGAGCTGCCTGGGATGCTGGAGGATCAGACAGAGATGCAGCCCAGCACAGACTCCCGTTCTGTGTGTGTTGGAGGGGTGGGAGTGGGGCAATCTTCCAGAAGATTCAGGGCAGGCTTCATGGAAGGGGAAGCAAGTGAGACTGGCTTGGACCCAAAGGTCTGATCCCAAGAGGGGAAGCCTCTGGGCTGCTGCTTTTGGAAGCCTTGAGGGTCTCTTAGCTCTCACCCTTCTCTCTTTCCTGGGGTGGTCCGAGGGCCCTGAAACTCGTATCAGCTCCCAGGATTGGGTTGGGGGCAGGATGCCATCCTTGCGGCAGGGAGGCAAGGGGCTGTGGAACACTAGGGAAGAAAAGATGCTGGGGGAAGAGGGGCACACGTGCACACACGTACACTGCACACCCTCGCACCTTCACTCTCCCTGAAGAGGCAGGACGGAATCCCTGGGCCATGGCACGTGTGAGGACCCCTGGCTGGCCCCTCCCTGTGGCAACTTTCCCCATTCTTCAAGCTCTGGTTCAGGGGCATCTCCTCTGCGGAGCCTTCCCGTATCTTCCTATATCACCTTTCACTTTTGGCTTTTAGATCAAGCATAGCAAATGGCACGTCAATTTAGAGTTACATTCTCTCTGTGTGTCTGCTTTCAACTGAATTGCCAGCTTCCTGCAGCCAGTACTGGGCTTGGTTGATCTTCATATGTCCAAACCACCCAGTCCAGAAAGGTGCTTAGGAAGTGTCTGGTGAATCGAATGCAATGAAAGGAGCAAGACCTAAATGTCAGGAGAACTAGGTTTCAATCCTTCTTCTGCTACCGCACTGTCACTTCCCATCTCCGAGCCTCGGTTTCCCCATGAGGAAAGTGAGGACTTAATTCCATTTCTTCTGGAAGTGAGGTTAATTCCAGTAACTTCATCCATTTCTAACCTCTCAGGACTCTATGACACTAAGGACATTCAAACTGACTTGGTGAGCAGTGTGAGTCTGGCTGAGTCAAGGAAGGAGGGCTTCCTGAAAGAGGGGGGTTTTGAGCAAGGTTTGGAAGCAGATGCAGGATCACCAAGAGGCGTGAGCTTGTTCTTTAGAGCCCCAGTGCCACTGGCTCCTCTTCCATCTCAGATTCCACCCAATGACCCCCGAATCAAGAACCAGAGAGACTGCATCCCCTTCACCCGCTCGGCACCCTCATGCCCCAGGAAGAACATCGTTCGAAACCAGATCAACTCTCTCACCTCCTTCTTGGACGCCAGCATGGTGTACGGCAGCGAGGTTCCCCTTGCCCTGCGCCTTCGCAACCGGACCAACTTCCATGGGCTGCTGGCCATCAACCAGCGCTTCAGTGACAACGGCCGGGCCCTGCTGCCTTTCGACAACCTGCGTGATGACCCCTGCCTCCTCACCAACCGCTCTGCACGCATCCCCTGCTTCCTGGCAGGTGAGATGCGAGGGGAGGGGCCACGTGGTGTCTTCCTAGGGCCGCCAGTCCCTGGGTTCGGGGCTGGGAGGCCCTGGTGGGGTGCGGAGGGGGTGCCTGTCTTCAGACCTCAGCATTAGGCACACCACAGCACAGATCCGCGGGTAGTTGCCACGGGCTCCCTCAGTTGTTAGGCGCCCCTTCGCAAACGCCTGTTTGTCTCCAGCAGAGCTGACTGTTGGAAAGGTTCCCCAGTCTTGATCCAGCGTCCACCTATTGCTCTTCATCATGTTTCTGGAACTTCAGAAAAGTGGTCTTTCTCTCAGGAATGGCCTCTTACTGAGCTTCATTTCCTTCCACCTACATGTTTCCCTTCTCCAGGCTACATTCCCTTAGGTTTCCAATCCCCCCACCCTGCATCCCACTGTCGCTGGACACTGCTACCTAGTACCTTCTTCCGGATGCGTAATTTGAACTCTCCTTGGGCTCTTTGCCCCCATGTGCTGGTTGGGATAATGGGCATCATTTCTAGTTATTTAAGATATTTAAATGTGCCGTCTCTAATCCTTAGAGCCGCCCTGACAGGAGGCCACCGTTATCCCCCTCGTTTGACAGATGAGAAACAGGCTCAGGGACGATGACTAATGGGCTCCAGAGCACAGAGTTCAGGGGGCGGAGTCCACAGTGGGGACTGGGGCAGGGGAGTGCCCAGGTCTCTGCTCTTTCCACTCCTCCACCGCTACTTTGCAGGGAGTTGGTTCCAGCCCTCCTTTCAAAGGATTTTTTAAATGATCTTTGTGAGAAGTCTACTGAAGAATGGATTAAGACTTCATGCAAAAGGGCTTAGTTCCAAGCCAGCAAATAACTGTGTGTAAGGCCCACCTTCAGGAACATACTTTGCCTCCTGGACTCTAGGAGAGGGTCTGGCTACAGGAAGAGGCTCTGCCCAGCCCTTCCTCTTGCATGATAGCAAGTCCAAAGCTGTGGAAAGACCCAGGCCTGGGTAGAGAACATGCGGATGGATGTAGTTCTTAAGACAGGCAGGCTCACGGTCCCCAAGTCAAGGTTCCCGGAGTCATCCAGCTCTCCCCCGCAGCTGTGGACTGGTCATCTGGCACGGTAGAATCACTAGGCAAAGATTTTCCTGCCCAACACTGGCAGCTGCCCGGTGCTTTGTTTTGCCACCTCACCCAAACCTGTCCTCCAGTCACTTAGTGATCTAGGAGCCCCCTGTCCTCCCCCTCCTGACCTGTTGTTTTGGGGAAGAGGGTGGCGGTCAGTGAGCAGGCTCATAGCACAGCCAAGGAGATGGAGGTCCAGCAAGGGCCAGGAGCTTGGCCCAGGTCAGGAAGTCCCGCCACCTTTCTCCGGTCTCCAGAATTCCGTCTGTCCTAGCAGAAAGGCATTTCTCTGGAAGAGCTATGGTGACTCCGAACTTGGGGTTTTCAAGGTGACTCTCGATCAAGCGAAACTCCCAAACTGGCAGCCATGCATACCCTCTTTATGCGAGAGCACAACCGGCTGGCGACTGAGCTGAGACGCCTGAATCCTCGGTGGACCGGAGATCAGTTATACCAGGAGGCTCGGAAGATCGTGGGGGCCATGGTCCAGGTAGGGGGCCCTGGGGCCCAGCAACTACTAGAAGAAAACCTGGCATGAGAAGCAATCTGAAAAAGAGGCTCCCACCTTCCTTAACATCCTCAGGGCTGTGCCTTAAGCACTTCAGGTCTGAGTGATTGTGTGTGTACCTGAGACCTGACGTCCACCCCCAATTCTGCCACTGACTCACTGTGTGAGCCTGTCCCTGTCATTCAGCTTCGCTGGGCTCCAGTTATCTCCATCAGCCAAGGGGAAATTAAAGCTACTTTTGGCTGATGACACTCAAGAGTGAGTATGTCTGAGCAGCCCTTCGAAAAGCCAAATGTCTGCCCAAAGGTCAAGGAGTGAGGTAGGCAGCCTCGAAGGCAATGTCTCCTACACCTTCTCTTCTAGATCATCACCTACCGAGACTTTCTGCCCCTGGTTCTGGGCAAGGCCCGAGCCAGGAGAACCCTGGGGCCCTACCGGGGGTACTGCTCCAAAGTGGACCCTCGTGTGGCCAATGTCTTCACCCTGGCCTTCCGCTTCGGGCACACCATGCTCCAGCCCTTCATGTTCCGCTTAGACAGCCAGTTCCGGGCCTCAGCACCCAACTCACGTGTTCCGCTCAGCTCTGTCTTCTTTGCCAGCTGGCGAGTTGTGCATGAAGGTGACCGGGTTTTCCAGAGGCAGATGGGACTGTGGTTGGGGAGGACCCTTCCCCCGGGTGGGCCAAGCCTACTGCCGGGAGGCAAGGCGGCTGCTCAGGCTGCTGCTAATCGTCTGCCCAGGACAGTGAAAGCAAAAAGCAAGGCAGGTGCCACCAAGACCCTCAGTCACAGGCCTCCCATCCCCTCTGAGATTAGGGATTCCTAAAAGGGGAGGGGACTGATGTCAGACTGGTGGCTTGTGGGCCTGAAAGAAGCTTGCCCTCCACTCCTTTAAGAAGTAGGGGCTACCCATTTCCCTGCCAGCCCCACTCTCTGCATGGCCACCCAGGCTTCTGCTTTCTGAAGTAATCATCACAGAATATAAGCGACTGGCTTATCCAGCTCTGAGCTACTTTGGCACCCCATGACTCAGGGACTTCTCAGAAGCTGGTGCCATCTGTGCCGCTCATATTTCCTGCCACCAGGTGGCATCGATCCCATCATCAGAGGCCTCATGGCCACCCCTGCCAAGCTGAACCGGCAGGATTCCATGTTGGTGGATGAGCTCCGGGACCGGCTGTTTGAACAAGTGAGAAGAATCGGGCTAGACTTGGCGGCTCTCAACATGCAACGCAGCCGAGACCATGGCCTCCCAGGTGAGGGGGCTGCCCACCCCTTCCCCCAGGATTTGCTTGGACCAGGCCTGCGGCTGCTGCTGCTGCTGCTGCTGCTGGGGACGGGTTTCAGAAAAGACCCTTGGTGCCTCTTTTTTGACTGGGGCTGTCTACAGAATGTGCAAGAACAAGGCAGGCGCAGTAGGGTGTTCCTGGGCCCACCTTTTCGCTGCCCTGCTGTATCTTCTCTGTCTGTTGCAGGGTCTCTAGATTTATGCTCACAACTGGACCAGGATTTGGGCATGGGAGATGAACAAAGGTGATCAGGATTTTCCAAGTAGAGAAACAGATATAAAAGGAGGGAAGAAATGCTCAATTCCCCAGCACCTTGGCAAGTTCCAAGGAGAAATGGCTCAAGTTCCAGGGACAGAGGCACCAGCCTCTGGCTCTAAGCGGAGAGGGGCAGAGCCTGAGAGGCAGGGAACAAGGAGAGCCAAATTAAGGCTGCCGTGGCTGTTCGGTGAGGACACGGAAAGCCTGATTGCAGGAAAGAAGACAAATGAGGCCCTATGCTAGGAACTTTCGTGCATGTTAACTCATTTACTCTTTCAGGAGATAAGCTCAGACATCCAATAGTTTGCCCAATGCCACATAATTAAGTAGAAAAACTTGAATCAAATTCCGTATTTCTCCCTTCTTTCCCCTGTTCAATCGACAATGTTAGGGGAAGGCTTTGGCCATGGCCTTGCTTCTCTGTCCGTCTCCCCACCTTCTACTTTCCTGCCCATGTACAACCTGCAGCTCCATCTGCCTCGCCTCGTCTTGGACTGCGTGATAACAGAGTGGGGAGAATTCCTACTGCACCAAACTGGCAGGCACAGGGGGACCAGTTTCTTTCCTTCATCACACTTGCCTGGTCCTGGAGCTAAAGAACTGTGGGCGCCCCCTGCTGGAGAACTGAGACTGCTAGCTACCCAAATTGCCACACAGCTTGTTCCCTCAGTACCTCTTCCCTGAAAGCTGTCCCAGAACTATTTTCCTGATACTACCTCTTAGAGGCTATTCTAATCCCTTCCGAAGTCCAACACCAAATTTGGAATTGGAAGACCCGGTTTGAACTCCACTTAAGAGTAAAGTGACCTTTGAAAAAGTCACAGCTACTTAAGCTCAACAGCTACCTGTTGATAAAATGGGAATTGGGAAGGTGTTCCAAGGGTCCTGAGAGGCAGACATTCACACAGTGCAGCTCCGTACCAGTAACACATGATACGGTTTTCCTTTGGTCAGCTGGGGGTTGGCGTTTGTGAGCTGCAGTTCAAGGGATGCTGCTGGCTGCGTGTCCCTTCAGGTTACGGCAAAGCCATCTTACTGTCATGGCCCCAGCACATCAGGTGGCCTGATCCTGGTGTGAGATGCTGATAGGTTGGCATTCAGCAGGCAAGTCTTAGGAAATTTCTCAGTAGGTGAAAACTTAGAAACAGCTTTGTTGAGATGTAGTTAACATTTAAAATTCACCCATAGAAAGTGTACAAGTCAGTGACTTTAGTGTGGAGTCCTGTGTCAGTCACCATCTCTAACATCAGAACATATTTATCAAGAGAAACCGCATGACAGTCAATCCCATTCCCACCCCAACCCCGACAGCCACTAATTTACTCTCTGTCTCTACATGTTCGCCTATTCTGGACCCTTATAGAATGGAATCTTATAGCATGTGGCCCTTTTGTGAGTAAACTTGATCCATGTGTTTCATTTCTCGTTCACTCACTTATTTCCTCCTTCTTTCTACAAACCTGATCGATAGGCTCTTGCGTCCTGGCTGCTGTCTTGTGTCATGCACTCAAAGCATGGTTGTCCGCTTGCATCTGGCCTTTGGTTCAGGGACTCTTCGGCCTGCAGGCTCCTGTTCTGCCAACCTGCCCCCAACAAGCCCCAACCACAGAGCTCTCGGGAGAAACGTGGAAAGCAGCAGAAGGTAATGGGAAGACAGCAGGGTTAGGATTGAAACTGCTTCTGCTCCCTTCCCTCAGGGTACAATGCCTGGCGGCGCTTCTGTGGCCTCTCCCAGCCCAGGAACCTGGCCCAGCTGAGCCGAGTGCTGAGGAACCAGGATTTAGCGAGGAAGTTCCTGAACGTGTACGGGACACCTGACAACATTGACATCTGGCTCGGGGCCATTGCAGAGCCTCTTTTGCCAGGGGCCCGAGTGGGGCCTCTTCTGGCTTGTCTTTTTGAGAACCAGTTCAGAAGAGCCCGAAGAGGAGACAGGTAAGTGAAACTAGCCTCTGGGCAGGGAAGAACAGTGCCAGCATGCAAGGACTCCCAGTTCACAAGATCTGAGACCAGGAGGCTCCAGGGGAGCCTGGTTGGAGGAAGTGAGACCACTGACTCTGGAGGCTGGTATTGCCTATGCTGGGGGCACCATTAACCCAGGAGAGAGGCTTCAAGGCCTCACTATTCTGGGCTGGAGGATCCTGGAAAACACAGGAGAAAAGGCTAAATCTGCTTTCCCTCCATAGCTTTCGGTTTAAGACCTCATTTATTTGCATTTAACTTTACCTAGGTTCAAATACAGCCCTGGCCACGTACATTACTGTGCATTTAATACTGGGCCATTTACTTGACCACTGGTTTCTTTACTTACAAAATGGGAATAATAGGTATTTTGCAGGAATTGTGTGAGAATTGAATGAAAAATGTACCTGGCACACAGCAGGTGCTCATTATATATAATAACTCCTCCTCAACTATCATCCACATCCCTCAACTGTCTTGGAAGGTTCTGGTGGCAGAAACGAGGTGTCTTCACCAAGAGACAGCGCAGGGCCCTGAGCCGGATTTCCTTGTCTCGAATTGTGTGTGACAATACCGGCATTACCACCGTTTCGAGGGACATCTTCAGGGCCAACACCTACCCCCAGGACTTTGTGGACTGCAGCAGAATCCCCAGGTTGAACCTGTCAGCCTGGCGACGCAGATGAGGCTCCTGCAGGTAAGGGGAGGCCCTCCCCCAAGAGCCCCAGGCTGAGTCAGGTCCTCACTTCCTTCTCCACTTGGGACGGCCAAGTCCACTTAGACCTCGGAGCAGGGCCAACCGAGCTTGTCACTAAGGGGGAGTGTACTCATTCCTAGTGGCTTCCCAGTGTGCTGGCATCTGGGATGACAGTAAATCCCACCCAGGGCTACAATTTGGGGGGTGGGGACTGCGATTAGGAAGGATCCAGCTAGCCATAGCTCAGTCATCAACACCCTGGAACTGCTTCATTTCTGGATGTCCAGTAAGTTACTCACACATCCACTTCTGCTGCTTCCACAGGACTCCACTCCAGGCCTCCAACCTTGGAGACAGGGAACCTCAGGAAGACCCCAAGTTTACCTTTCCCCCGGAGCAACCACATCCTGCTGATGCTTTCGCTGGCTACGGCTCAGACCTGGTTCTTTGGCTGGGAGTGATGGGTAGGGTGCCCAGCAGCAATGAACTCACCTGCCTTGGGAGCCAAGCGAGGAGATCTTGAGACCTCTGCAAGAAGTCACCTGGAGGGTTTCCAGCCACTTTCTTACTGTGTATTCCCCAGCCCGTCCCCAGCATCAGCCCATGACTGGGAGACCACAGTCCCAGCCTCTAGCCACCCCATGATCCTCCTCGGGAGCCTGCAGGCTGGGTAGCATACTCTGCTTCTGCCAATAAAGCGCTGCTGAGGGCAGGAGCTGGTATCTGTGTTGGGTTGGGGAGGGCATGACCGCAGTCCCATGCTGTGCTGCCGGTGTTTAAGAGGACTGCAGCCAAGACAAGCTGGCTCTACCTCTAAGCCTCTCCTGGGCGCTGAGCGAAGAGAATCAAAAGGAACACTCTAGAGTAAGAAGGCAGAAAGGGGGAAGGGCAGCAACGCCAGGGGCCCTGGCATTAAGGACCTCAGCCATGCCAGAGACCTGAGCAGGGAAGTAACCGGCAGAACATCAGTCAGTACAAAAAGCTTTTATGTATAAAAAACACAATAAAAGACACTACCCAGCTAGCAGAAAGCACTGGGAACTGCCCGCAGCCTTCATTTGC
>PVKU01014741.1:0-21498 GCA_004027475.1 Anoura caudifer | reverse complement strand
GGAATGTGCTGGAAGCCCAGCTTTCAAGAGTCATCATACCCTAAGGCTGTGGGGCAGGGCACAATCACAGCTTCCAGGTATGGGAATGACTCACCGTCAGCACCACAGCTTTCACTCACAGACAAGGGCCCGATCTCCCGAGTCTCATTAAGCAGGTTGCAGGCTGCTTGGGACATGCATCCCTGGACTCTCAGTTTGCTGTTGATGCCCCCTGTGGGAAGGGGGCAGGAGAGTGAGAGAGGGTGAGATGCCACCACTGGGACCATCCAACCCTGAGAGGCCAGACCCACCCTCCTCCAAGCCCCAGGTTTTAGCTACCCTTCCTGCCTTTAGTGCCTACAGGGACCCCCATGTCCCAGCTCACCTCCCCTGAGCTCGAGGATCCCATTGTAGCAGTGTGAGTGCCCAACGGGGCAGGTCACCTCTGTCGCAGATTCACAGCCTTCTGTAGACAAGCAGACTGGGCACCGCACGGACCCTGGGACTGGGAGGTGAGAGGGAGGAAGGGAAGACTGAGCTGCCTCTGCATTTGGATGTGATGCCTTCTACCTGCCCCTTTTTCTGCCCCCTCAAACAACCTCCTCATTCTCCCCAGACTTGCCCAGTTCAGGTTTCTCTCATGTAGGCCTAGGGTTCAGGAAATTGGATTCAGGTATTTGCTGAGACAGCAAGGGGGACATGAGATCTGGGAGAGGCACCAGGGACAGATACAGGAGGGGTGCCCTGGGAGGAAACAGGGCAGAGTTCACCCATACTTACACTACACAGTCCCAGCCGATAGGATGACAAAAAGGGAGATGAAAGGCAGAGCATCACCTCAAACCCATTTTAGGATATAGACAAGGACAATGGAAAGATACAGGCCAAGTTTACTTTGGAATAGGAAATACCAAAACCCTAAATGAAACATGAGTGAACCAAGCCCAACAGCATAGAAACGGAAGCACGGCCCAGGTTCAGGCTGTCACCACAGTCTGAGGTGCAGTCTGGTTTGCTGCCCCAGGACTGTGAGAGGAAGCTGTGCCAGAGGTGGGAGTCCTGGGGAGTGTGGGCTGCCCAGGTGACCAGGAGGGGTCTGGGTGAACACTCCCTCTGTGCTCCCCTCCTCCCCACAGCCCCTCTTCTCTCCTCCTCCTCTCTCTCCTCTCTCACCTGCATGAGAGGGTGGCAACCAGAGACGGTCAGTGGTGGAGAGGTCATTGCAGAAGTCCTTGTGGCGACACACACGGGTGTAGGAGACAATGGAGAGGCCAGGGCCTGTCCGGTGCTCAGTAATACGGGCCTCTTGATCCTTCTCCTGGGTGCAGCCTTTGGTGATCACTAGGAGCACTTGGGGTCCTGGATGACAGAGGGATCAGGCTGGGTGAAGATCAGGACTCTAGGTTTCGAGAGGGAGGGTCTGTGGATTGGGTGAGGGGCTGGAGAGGAGGCACCTGGTCTCCCGAGGGTTTCCTCCTGTGGAGGAGGGCACAGTTCCTGGTGTGGGAGAGAGGGTCTCCTGAGTCTCCACATAGAGAACAGGCAGGAGTGGTCAGGAGGAGGTGGGAGATCCCTGCATGGGTCTGGGTGCTGGTCATGCCTGGGGTGTATGGGGTACATCTCACCATTCTCAAGTAGCATCACCGTGTCTTGGCAACCCCAGCCCTCATTGCAGATCGTCTCGCCAATGGTTGGATGAAAGGACAGTTCTGTTATGTTCTTCACAGACAGCAGTGTTCCCGACTGACAGGTCAAGGCCTGTGCTCCTGAGATGAGAACAGTAAATCCATCTTAGTCCATCCTCCCAGGAAATCCCCTCCCAAGTTGGGGACTTTACTCACGGGGCAGCACGAGGGTGAGGACCAGGAGGGCTGGCAGGAGGGCTGGCAGCAGGGCAGGGCTCATGTTCAAGGCTGCTACAACTCTCCCACTCCTGCTGTTTCTCCCAGGAAACTGAGCCCTTTTATACCTCTCCTCCCCGAAGGCAGCCAGGAAAGGGTGGGGAGTGGAGGACCTTGCCAAAGTTGGCCTGGGCCCACTTTCCTCATCTCACCAGGTTAAGGCTGAGAAACCTAAGTCCTTCCTCTTCCTTATGACCAAAGAGTTCAGCCTCCCAGCCTCCTTTTCTCTCTGACCCAGAAGTCTAGGCATCCCTCTACCCTTGGACCCAGGAGTCCAAACCCCAGACCGCTCAACAGTAAAAAACTGAGGCACCCTGACCTCCAGCCTCCATTGGTCCAGATTGCCAGCCCTCTTTCCTCCTGAGCTCAGCTGTTCAGGTCCCCACCCCCACCTTGTTCCAGGGTAGTTTATGAAGATAGTTTCCTCATTTCTCAGGGCAAACTAGTCACCTTCTGGCCCCAGGTGGGGAAATGACCCAACTGCCTGTGAGGACATAAGTGGTTGGTCTTGGCTGGTCCCTGTGGCTTTTCTACCCTACCTCTGCCTCCCAGAAGGTCAGAGGGGAAAGAAGTTGAGTAAAGGGACACATAGGCTATCAGGTCGTCCATTAATTTCTTGTTATAGTAAACAAATATTTACTGAGACTTGACTTTGCACCAGGTACTTCCCCAGTTGCTGGGGATACAAGAAGACCAACAAGAATGAAGGTCTCCCTGCTTTTGTTGAGCTCGCAGCCTAACAAGAGACACAGACACTAAATAAACACATGAGCACAAAAAATTGTAGTTGGTGCTGGATGCTGTGCAGGTGATGTGAAAGTATATTACTGAACTGCAAACATGGAGGGCCTCCCTGAGGAGGAGATTACTGAGCTGAGGGCAGATAAAAAGAAAGAGTCTGCCTCGGAAAGACAGGTGGGAAGAGTATTCCAGGTAGAGTGGAGAATGTTTGCAAAGGTCCTGAGGTGGGCTCAAGCTTGGACTTTGTGAGGATTATAAAGAAAGCAGGGCTGGACTGTCGTGGATAAAGAGAGAGTGATAGAAGACAGGAGTGGAAAGGCTGGCAGGGGCTGGGCCAGGTAGACTAAGTCAGGAGATTAAAGCAAACTTCCTGGGATCCTGCATCTTTCAAATGGCAAATGCAAAGGCTGGGTGTGGAGCTCTTTACCAAAAAGTCTGACAGTCCTTGTTTTAAAATTCTGATGGCTACATGGCCTGATCCTATTGCTCCCTAACTGTGGAACCCCTCTCTGAACTTCTTCCTTCTGCTCTGTCGCATAGGTGTAGTGAGTATCTGCAGGTCATGGGTGGAGGATTATCTCTATAACCCAAAGTGGATTCTCAACATATGATTAAAAAGAGGTAATATTATAAGCCCTTATGTTATAGAACAGACCGGGGGGGCGGGATAAATGATATACTATTCTCAAAAAGAACCACCCCCATTTTCTCTGGGGGTTCCCACCCATCTACTAGGTTCGCTTTGCCCACTGCCAGAGGAAAGATGTCTCTTAATGCCAGAGATTGGTGAAAAGGAAAGGAATTTATTTATTTAAAAGTTATATAGACTTAGAGTAGTGACTTAATGTCTTCATTAAAATACTAAAGTTCTTTAGAATGCCCACAAATGCACAGTCCTTCCTTCTACGCTTTGCCCAGTCCAGGGTACCATATCTCAGGGAAAGAAGCAGAAGTCCATGGTTCAGGCAAGCCCCTCAGTTCTGGCCCCATCCACTGTGTTGCTGCTGCGATCTCCAGTTAATCCAGAGCCATGTGGCACTTTCTCATGGCCCACCAGCAAGATTCTTTCCTACCCTTTTCTTCCAAGCAAAGTCTCTCCTGCTGCCTAAGCCATATGGCAAAAGGGAGCACCCACAGCCATGTGATCCTAACTCTTGCCCAAGTCAAGTGGTCCCAACCTCTGCCAAAGCTGCATGGTCCCAACCTACTCTGCTGAAGCCACACGGTCCTCTTCAGTTTGACTGCAGTGCCTGGATTTAAATGCCTGCACCATTCTTCCTCTGCAGCCCCATTTCCAACTCCTCCTACAGTCAGTTACACCTGCCAACATTCCTGTATTCTTCCAGTTTACTGGGCTGCCATAGAAAGTCTGGGCAGCCATGGCCCTATGGTGTTGAGCCAATCATCCCCAATTTTTCATGCAGGCACTGTAACCAGGGGGAGTTGCTTCCCAGTCACATCCTGTGTTGAAGTCACTCCCATCCCCCTGGCTCAAAGCATGGCCACAGCTATTTAACATATCTATGAAACCAGTGAAAGGTTATAGGTATGTTAAATGCGCATGCCAGAGGTTAGCTGCAAAACTGTTGCTGTACAAAACAGCTCTCAATGGCCCTGCTCCATGTGCCCCATCCCCCAGCTCAGACTGGTATGAGTGAAGACATTATATATATATATATATTTTCTCTAATATTTCCTGAACACCCTGAGTTCTGGACCCCATTACAAATCCCTATTTGGGTGCCCCCCTCGGCTTCACCCTGTTACACTTACTCTGTCCAAGCCGTAGTCCGAGTACTTTGTATATTTCAACTCATTGATTCATGCCCACAACTATGAGGGGGATCCTATTAATTATCTAGTTATAAAGGTAAATAAACTAAATTCCAGAAAAATAAAATAACTTGCTCTAGGTCACACAGTGTGGCAGAAATACCTACCCACATAGGGACTACACTTCTCAGACACCCTTGTCTGTAGGTGGACTGTGTGACTATTTTCTACCAATGGAACGAGAGGAGAAATGAAGGGTGTCAATTCTGAGCCTCAGTGATTAAGAAGCAGGAGTGACTTCTCCCATCTTTGTGGCCATCAAGGGCGACCTTGGAGCCACACTCAGATTATGGCACAGTCTCTATCAGCCTCAGTCCCTGAGAGTATGAGTAGGGTGGAGGACATCTCCCTCCCTAAAATATTCCACCAAGTAGACATTTTTCAAGTGAGAAAGAAATATCTATTATGTTAAACCACAAACACTTAATTTGATGATGTATTTGTTGTCGCAACTAGAATTTCTAGGAAATGTTTTCCTTGAGATAAATGTTCTTGAAGCAGAACCCAAGACAGAGATGCTTCTTCAAGCACTTTCCTGAGGGAGCATTATCAAGGAAGGGGAGTAAGGGAAGCAGGCTGGGAGGGCAGGGAGACTGAGGACAGAGAGGTCTGGGCTGGAATCACACTTTAGTTCGATCTCACACATGCCACCACAGAGTTGGACCAGCCGTGCAAGAATACCACCCTTTCACACCCCCATTCCAGTCAGCCATTGTCCAAGGTCTGCCCCTGAGTGGAGGGAGTGAAGGGTGTGTGGTTAGTGGCTCCCACTGGGTGAAGTCGATTCTCCAAAGAAGAGGCAGCTGTGAGGTGTTGTCAGCCCAAGCCAGCTGGCCAAGGGCATCTGGGTGGGCCATGGTGCACCCATTCCAGGGCTGGGATCATTTGACCCCAGGGGGCCACCTCCTAACCATGACACCTGTGTAGGGAACTTCTGTGAATTTCTAGGAATACCAACTTCATCACAAGAACAGAAATACAAACAATGACAAACACTACCTTACATGACCAACCATGTAGAATGCCATAGATAGCAGCTCTAATGCATTCACCCAGCACTGCCAGGACAGCTTTCTTTCCTTTCTTTCCTTTTCATTGGGTGCAACAATGGCAACAACTCCCTGTTCTTTAGAGAAGAGGATCCAGACACCGACAGAGGGAAAGAAGCCAGCCAAGGCCTCTAAGGTCAGGCTGTGTGCAAGGGAGAGTCAGACCTGGGCCCCTCAGCTCACACTTTGGCAAACTCATTCTGCTTTTTCCTCCTTCACTGGCCACTGGGCTCTACCAGGTAGCAGAAGGCTGGGTCAGGCCAGAATTTGCTCACAGGATTTACCTGCAGAGGACAAAGCCAGGCCCTTTAGCATTTCTGTGGGGCTGCCTCCATACTTCTCTCCAGGAAACACACTTCTCCCTGAGACTTCCTTAGTGATTCAAGGAGCAAGTACTTCCCCTTGGGGTTTCCCCAGGTCCAGTCCCTACCTTTGTCACTGCCCTAATCTTCCTGGGTAGTGACTGTCCCCATCTGTCTTCTCATCTCTAAGCCCTGAGTGAGACACAGGGCCTGGTCCACACAGGAGGGCTATGGAGGACCCAGAAGGTCTACCTCTCTTCACAGGGTTATTGTTTTTGGTTCCCTAATGTTATTATTTATAAAAATTTCTAACCTTCCAAAAAACGGCAAGGACACTCATATCCTTAGATTCACCAATTGTTCACATTTTGCTGCATTTGTTCCCGCACACAATTTTAAATATTTTGAAATTTTAACAATAGGTTGTAGACATTGTGACTCTCATTGCTGAGTGCTTCAGCAAGTAGCCCCTAAAGAGTAAGACCCCTGTGCTATGTAACCACAAGAGTGGTGTCTTATCCTTGTAATTTTTGTTGGTACCCTACTGTTGAATATTTAGTCCATTTTCAGTTTTCCTCTACTGTACCAGTAGCATCCTTTACCTTGGTTTTGTGTTCAATCAGGAAGACAATTTGAAGTAATGCATTGATTTCACTGGTCCATCTTGTCTGTGTGGCTTCCTTCAATCTAGAACTGTCCCCGTCTTTTTGTTCCCTGTGAGAGTCCCACATATCCCACTTTAACATTTAAAAAAATATGTATATTTACTGATTTTAGAGAGACAGGAAAGGAAAGAGAGAGAGAAACATCAATTGGTTGCCTCCCATACATGCCCTGACCAGGGATGGAAACTGCAACCTAGGTATGTGCCGTGACTGGGAATTAAACCCCCAAACTCTTGGTGTACAAGATGATGTTCCAACCAACTAAGCCACACTGGCAAGAGCCAGGTTTTGTCTGTCGTCATTGTCCCATCTCTGAAGGAGGATAATAGCATCACTTAGGTGAGGAATTTTAAAACCAAGATGTAAAACAGTCTCCTATTGGAATTTTATGAAAAATTGTACTATGTGTATATGTGTAAAGCAAACACAGATGTCTATGATTCCTTCTGTTCTTCCTAAAATTTCTTCAGTCTTTTATTTCAAGAGGGTTGAGTTCAGTCTCACTGCCCTATTGCATGGTCTTGGAATAAAGTCTTTCTTGCCTCTTTAAATTTATCCAATGAATGTATCACTTTGACACCACCTACCTGTAATTAGCTGATCCTGTCATCTTGCTCACAGAGTCAATCCTTACCATATTCTCAAATCTTCCAATTTCTTTTTTTATCTGGCTGCAATTCTCCAAATAAACTTTTATATATTTTCCTGCTTCTCTTCTGACTTGGATTCCATAGCAGGAGATGACATGATTTCCCAAGTCCTTCTGGGGCCCAAGTTGCCTCTGAGTGGTTTCGTCCTAGAATCTAAGGAGATGTGCAAGTGTAAAAAGGCACACCTCTGCAGCGGCCTAACCGTGATAAGTGTTCTCATTCCATATACATTTTCACTGCACCTTCAAAGAACAAGAACACCAAGATTATAGAAGATATTCTGCCACGAAACTCCACTTCTCTAGTAAACAAGTAATTCACTGTCACATCATCCACCTGAAGGCCTGCACTTGACCCTGTTTTGGTCCCCCTGTGACCTGAAGGTCTGGGCAGACATTATTGTCCTTATTCTTTCCTTCCTTCCTTCCTTCCTTTCTTTCTTTCTTTCTTTCTTTCTTTCTTTCTTTCTTTCTTTCTTTCTTTCTTTCTTTCTTTTCTTTCTGCAAGTTCCATGTGCTTGTCCTAAGAGAGTTCTCAACCAGAACCTGGGAAGGAGGAAACAAATCTCTTCTCTCTCTCTCTCTCTCCCTCTCTCTCTCTCTCTTTTTGCATGTAGCTGTCCAGATCTCACCACACAATTTGTTAAAGAGGCTATTTTTACTCTATTTTATGCTTCTGCCCCCTTTGTCAAGCATTAATTGACCACAGAGACTTGGGTTTATTTCTGGGCTCTCTCTTCTGTTCTATTGATCTATATATCTGTTCTTATTCCAATACCAGACTGTTCTTTGGAACTGGAGACCATTATGCTAAGTGAAATAAGTCAGGAGGTAAAAAACAAATACCATATGATCTCATTTATAAGTGGAACCTAATCAACAAAACAAACAAGAGAGGAAAATATAATCAAACATTGACATAAAGAACAAACTGACATTAACTAGAGGGGAGGTAGAGGGGGCTAGTGGGGGAAAGAAGGGGAAGGGTTGGACTTCTGGCCAAGATGGAGGCGTAGGTAGATACACTTTGCCTCCTTGCACAACCAAATGGACAACAAATTTAAAAACAAAAAATTTCCAGAAGTGCTAGAAAATTGAATGGTATGGAAGTCTGGCAACCAAGGAGTGAAAGAAGAAACATTCATCCTGACTGGTAGGAGGGCAGACACAGGCAGCCAGGGTGGAGAGGACTTGTGGCAAGGCAGTGGCTGGAGGACTGGGTGGCCCCACATTTGCATGCACATAAACTGAGAGGAACAACTGGGGGGCAAGACAGATCTCACGAACCAGGGTTCCAGCACCAGGAAATTGAGCCTCAAAACCTCTGACTGAAAAAAACCTATGGGGGTTGAGGTGGCAGGAGAAACTCTCAGCCTCACAGGAGAGTTCATTGGAGAGACCCACAGGACCCTAGAACATGTACAAAACTGCCTACCCAGGAATTAGCACCAGAAGGGCGCAATGTGCTTGTGGGTAGTGGAGGAAGTGACTGAAATCTGGCAGGGAGCAGAGCAAGAGGCATTGTTCCCTCTCAGGCCCCTCCCCCCAGTACAGTGCCATAACACAGTGAGGTGAGTGGCCCTGCCCTGGTGAATACCTATGTAGTAAGTCTCCCTTTGCTACATAACAGGCCCACAAAGACAAAAAAAAAAGTGGCCCAAATGAAAGAGCAGATCAAAGCTCCAGAAAATATATAACTAAGCAACAAAGAGATAGCCAACCTATCAGATACACAGTTCAAAACACTGGTAACTAGGATGCTCACTGCAATGGTTGAGTATGGTTGCAAAATAGAGAGAAAAGTGAAGGCTACAAAAAATGAAATAAAGGAAAATGTACAGGGACCCAACAGTGGCAGGAAGGATACCAGGACTCAAATCAATGATTTGGAGCAGAAGGAAGAAATAAACATTCAATCAGAACAGAATGAAGAAACAAGAATTTGAAAGCATGAAGAGAGACTTAGGAACCTCCAGGACAACTTTAAACATTCCAACATCTGAATCATAGGAGTACCAGGAGGAGAAGAGGAAGAGCAAGAAATTGAAAATCTATTTGAACAAATAATGAAGGAGAACTTTCCCAATCTGGCAAAGGAAATAGACTTCCAGGAAGTCCTGGAAGCTCAGAGAGTCCCAAAGAAGGTGGACCCAAGGAGGAACACACCAAGGCACATCATGATTACATTAGCCAAGATGAAAGATGAGGGGAGAATCTTGAAAGCAGCAAGAGAAAAGGAGACAGTTACCTATAAAGGTGTTCCCATGAGACTGGCAGCTGATTTCTCAAAAGAAACCTTGCAGGCAAGAAGGGGCTGAAAAGAAGTATTCCAAGTCATGACAGGCAAGGACCTACATCCAAGATGACTCTATCCAGCAAAGTTATCATTTAGAAAGGAAGGACAGATAAAGTGCTTCCCAGATAAGACCAAGTTAAAGGAGTTCATCATCATCAAACCCTCATTACACAAAATGTTAAAGGTACTTATTTAAGAAAAAAGAGATAAAAAATACAAACAGTAAAATAACAATAAACTCACAACTATCAACAACTGAACCTAAAAACAAAACAAAAACAAAACAACCTAAGTAACAATAGAACAGGAACAGAATCACAGAAATGGAGATCACACAGAGGGTTAGCAGGGAGAGGACAGGGGGGATGAATTAGGAAAAAGGTACAGGGAATATGAAGCATAAATGGTAGGTACAAAATAGATGGGGAGAGGTTAAGAATAGTATTGGAAATGGAGAAGCCAAAGAACTTATATGTATGACCCCTGGACATGAACTGAGGCGAGGGAATGCTGGTGGGAGGGGTGTGCAGGTGGACGGGAATAAAGGAGAAAAAAGTGGGCCAACAGTAATAGCATAATCAATAAAATATATTAAAGATTTAATAAATATATATTATAGATTTTACTGAAATAGAATGTTTTAAAATCAACCTTAGTTTTAATAGAGGTAGCCAAATGAAGACTATTTACTGCATTCAGCTTCAACTTTGCATTCAGCTTCAACTTTGCCTGATTATTTTTATAGACATGACGAGAATAGTCATTAATTAAATAAGCTCTCTTAAATTGGTTTTACTAATAAGATAAAGATAGAGATAAGATATCCCAGATATCCCAGACTGAGTTTTAATTTGTCCCTCAGGGCAAAAAAAGCCAAGCCACACAGTTGCCATCAGGCCTCATCAGCACTATCTGTAGGTTTGGGTAAATCCTTCAAGTTTTTGAGGTTCCCAATAGATCTTGAGTTTTTTCTTGTCATCTGTTTGGAAAGCAAATGTTATCCCTTATCTGGAAAGACTGTCATGAACCATGTGAAGAAACAAGGGATCAGGGTATTTCTCCAGTGGGTTTTTTTCAGCTTTAAAGTCCTGCTTCACTCCTTAAAGCTTTTTTGTGACAGCTATGGTCCAGGCCTCTCTTGAATATGACATTTCTGTCAAAGTCTTGGTTAACAAACCAAAATTAGAAACTGGTTTTATGTATCCTGTTATAAAAAGAACAGATTCTTATTGGATTTATGTAAACAAACATGTTGGCATAAGAATAGTATTATTCACTCATTAAGAGTTGCTAAATTCTGGAGAGATAGGTAAAAAATATATAAATGCTTTAATATTGCTCATAAGGGTAGAATTTATCAAATTGGTCTAGGGAAAAAACAAGTTTCCTTATATCTGGAAAAGAAAAAGATAAAAAATTAGCAATATTTTAACAAAGTCATTAAGAATAATAATTGTTTTTATTTGTCGGTCCCATATAATTGATTTTTTGTTTGTCCTAATTATTTGCTAGTATTTTCATGAATCCAGTTATTTTTTAAAGTTTTAGAAATTTTTATTTAGCTTAAAGATATGACCTGTTCAGAAATCTGTAATGTAGAGTAAGTTAGAGTTATTTTATGCATTTCTCTAAAAATATAACATATTTCCAAACTCATCAGAGTAGACAAAGACTATAAATGACAACAACTTGAAAAGACATGGTTATAGATCTAGATCTAATTATAATGCAATTAATAAAGAATTTTGTTTATTTGTAAGACATAACATTCTAAAGTAATAATTTGTTGGTAAATAATAATTACTATGAAATGATATAAAAGAACAATATAAAGCCCTATTTCAGATTTAATATACATTTTCAATATTTAGAGAACAAATAATCTGCAAGATTTTACAATGCTATGTGTGGCTTATCAGAAGTGTGTACTGAGTACTGGAAACCAGGAATAAATTTCCACTGTGTGGACCACAAACACCCAGAGCACCACTGCCAGATGCACCCACAGGAAACCATCACTCTTGGTGGTTTGGCGTCATTGACTGGACACCTGCCACTCCTGAGCGCTTCCTGTTTGAACCTGGTTCTAGATTTTTGCAAGTTTATCCCTAGGGCATGCTGAAACTCCTAGACCTCCCTTTGAATAAAAATATATGTATACAAATAGAGTGTAGTTATTTTTATTATTTTATATGGAGAGAGAACAAATCCTTGAGGTATGTCAGGGGCCCATTGGAATAACTCAAAGTCATCTTTCTGTTAAAAAATGTTTCTTAAAATTTAAGCTTTGGGGTGTTTTTAAACAAACTCAACAGAAAGATCATGACATAAACTTTTTGTTAACCCAGATAAAACAAACACATATTTTATAGTAACTACTCTAAAAGACACTACTCAAACTTAAAACCATTTTAATATTAAATATTGTGCCCAGACCACAGGAACCTGCTTAATTTATGTAAGTATTTAATGTCTTCAGGCGAATAAAATATTATATTTTAGTTATGCCATCCAGAGGCAGAAAGCGCACCACACTTAATATGCAGACGAATGTGTTTCACGTAATGGCCAGACATGTGATCCGAATGACTAATTTTTGTAGAGGAAGCGCAAGGTTTTATTCAGTTGCTTTTGACAACTTTTAAGAAAACTGAGAAAGAGGGAGGTATCAGGCAAGGGCAACTTTCGTTGCTTAAGGTTTTAAAGTGGCAGTGTTTTCTTTAGTTAACTCTGTCTTGTTAGCATTCCTAATACCCAGTAGAAAGGCTGGTTGAGACTCTCAAAGAGAGACTTCAAAGACTGTGAATGATTTGTGGAAACAAAGAAAATCTTGGTTCCAATCTAAACAATTAAGCAACAGGGGAGAGCCTCGGAGGGGCTGCTTTAGCTCACTAGAAACCTTATAAAGGGCGGGTATGAGCCTAGACAGGGCTGTTCTGCCTCTCTAGGAACCTTATAAAACAAACATGAGCCTATGCGGGCTGCTTTAGCTCACAGAAAAGTCAGTAACTCACTGACAGAAGGTCGTATTTGGTGTAATAAATGTTCCAGATACAGAACTGGGAGTTATAGTACAGTAGCCTGTAAACGGGTTTATCCCATGTTCTGAGGGTGGCATTACCAATGACCAGGGCATTAGAGGCCCTGAGGATGGATTTACCCCAGTCAGACAGAGGTTCAACTTTACACCAGCAGAGCAATACAAGGAGAAAATGTGTCTGTCACATGGGTGTTTACCCCTTGCCCTGAGGGTGGCTTTACCAATGGGCCTTGGCTAGATGCCCTAGGGATGGATTACCCCAAGCAGACAGGGGATTCAACTCCACGCCAGAGAAACGAGGAGGAGGAAAGGGTCCTTTCAAGTGTTAGGGGTGATAAGGTCTTGACTCACTGGACCCCTTCACCCAGGTGTTACCTGGGGACTGTTGTGTAAGTGGGTGACTTGATGTCAGGAAGGCAGGTTTACCTTTCGTCCTCATGTTGATGACATGCGTTTTGACGAAGGATTTATTCTGCAGCTGACAGGTAGGTTTCCCCACACTGACAAGGAGAAACAAGAGTGGAATGAAAAGTCCAGGTCCCACCCGAGTCATCAAAGAATGTCACTGGAGAAGGAAAGGAAATCTGGAACCTGACTGGGGTTTTTTCTTTACAAACCTGAAACATTCATGAACTGCTATAGCCTTTTTACAATTTGTATGCACCTTTTTGTAACATTCATGAACTTTTTTTACCCATTCAGAAATAACCATCCTTACAACAATTCACTTTCAATCCTTTTCCTTTAAAAATGTATTTCCATTCTTTATACCTTCGATTATCAAAACCATACAATTGCTTTCCAACTTAATTTGAAATTTTAACTTTTAGAAATGACAATTTCCAATAATAACCAAAAAAGTAAACAACCAGCATTTCGGAGATTGACACTCTTATGAACACATTTCGGGACCTTTAGAAACATAGGTTTCTGTGCTGGCAAACACACTTTCACTTTCAAGAAACACACCTCCAACAACCCACAAGATATTTATTAACAGTTTCAAATCCACTACACAGCCTTTCTTCAATAAAAAGCCCAAAGCAGGCAAACTTAAGACTTGTCTAGCCATCAATGTTTCAGTATTTCACATTCTTTCAAAATATTTAGATATTCAATAACTTTTATTAAAATTTATTCATTTAGAAAGAAATAGCTGAAACGGATTAAATTGATTTGCTCTGGTACAGGCAAGGTTTTTCCTTTTTTGATAAGATTTACTTCCCCCAAATTTGTATTTTAAAAGGTGCCCCAGACAAGAGTTTTTAAGACCAGGTATTTACATTTCAAAGGTGTAGGAAAAGAAAAATAAGCTTTTCCTAGAAAAATTTTGTTTTCATGAAGTACATTATCTCTAAGTCTTTTTAAATGAACAAAGGATGATCTAGGAAGGTAAATGGGCTTGGTGGACGTTGATGTCCTGGAGCCACACCTCTGGCCCTGTAAGGGCTTCGTTTGTAAAGCAAGGATCGTTGCTTCTGATATCTCAACAGCTGGGTTGCCAATCAAATGTTGTCAGAGGACTGACAGATTTATTCACCTATTTTTGAAATGTTTTTGCCATCTGGGTGCATATTTCTAAATACATCTTAACCTTCTGGAAAAAAGATATCTGGGTGTTATTGGTTTCAAGAAAGTCTCACTCTACTAGGTGAATCATGGCAGGTTTGACTGGTAAAAATTTGGTTGCCCCATGGCGTTTTCTAGGTGGAAGGGAACATGTTCTGATTTTAAGACATTGAATATTTCTCACATTTGTACAGAAGCTTACTGTGAGGGAGGGTGACACTCGATATTGTAGGGTTAAAAGCAGATAATGTAAAATAAACAGGCACACAAAATGGAACTAGACTCATAAATACAGAAATCAGACTGACAGTTACCACAAGAATGGGAAGGGGCCTCAGGGGCCTGAGTCAGTAAGGTGAAGGGATTAAGAATTACAAATTATTACTCACAAAATAGTCACAATGAAACAGAACCACTCTGGATTCTATTGCCCACCACCGAAAAACCATGACACCCAATGCCACTGACTTATGAAAAGGAAAGGAACTATTTATTTGAAAGTTATACATGTTTAGAATAAACCTTGGGCAACCTCCTCCTATAGCCCCTCTCTCCTCCCCAGCGATCCTATCAGGTCTCCCAGTATCAGGAAGCTTATCTTTATTGGAAATTAGAAGATTTTAAGGGGAGCACAGATAAATCCTTTTTTAAAATAGATTTTAACAAAAACTTTTAGTCCGTCTCTTAATTCAGAAGGCTTCTGTAGTTAATAAACGCCAATACCCCGTATCTCCCCCTTCTAGAGCTCTTCAAATACATCCTTTGCTCTCTGAGCTTCCTCCTCTGGACTTGCCCTCTCCCTCCCCGATTGCTTCTTCTTCCATCTCCTCTATACCTCCTTAACTACCCATGTCCCACTGACCTAAGGGAAAATGAGAATAGCAATTCAGACAAGAATAATCTAAAAATTCTGGCAGCTCCTTTCACGGAAAAGCCAGTTTCAGGCAGAGGGAAACCAGTGATTATACATATTCCTTGCATTAAAACAGAAGTAAGTAATCTACCTAAAGATTTCTTTAATTGTCTCCAGAACCCTGATTGGTTCACAAAGGAATTTAATTTCATAGACAGCACCTGTGATTCTGGCTGTTCTGACCTATTCCAATGAACATGCCTACTGGTTTCTGGGAGAAGAGAAAGAAAATTATTACATAATGTTCACTGGGAAACTCCCGTAGAGAAGCCTGTTCAGTTATAGAGAGTTGAAATAGGATTTAGAAAGAGAAAAGAAACAGAAGAAAGTAGATGGCTGCTCCAAGGACCATGAGAAGGCATTTCCCCTTCTTTTTACTAATAGTTTAGGAGAACTGGAAATTAATGTATAAGGTGAAATTACTAAGGCCCTTGTAGATACTGGGGCTGCTTTATCATATTTTAACCACATCCAACTAAGTTGCCTTCTCCCTCAGAGTAAAGCTTCTTTGCAAATAGTGCGGATATTTAATAACCCAAATTATTATTGGGTTATTATGACTGTTTTTAAATGAGAACCCATCTTCTTTCAACTAGGGAAGGTTACAGAGCAACATATACTTTCACTGGTCACATTGACCCCAATTCACTTGCTTGGGAGAGATTTTCTTGAAACCTATGATGCCTGCATACGCTTCCAGGAAGGGTGAAATGCACTGGGAACTAAGTGAATCAGATACCACACCAATGGGTAAAATAACAATTTCAGAGGAACTCCCACAAGAGGAAAATAATCTTGAGACTGAACGTTTAATGCAGGATGTTCCAATGCAACTTTGGGTCCTTTCCAGGACAGATGTTGGCAAGCTCATCAGTCACTCATAACAAAATAGCTATTGATGATAGTTTGCCTCTGCCTAATAGTCACCAAAATCCTTTAACACCTGATGTACTAGCTAAAATTAAGCCTATTATATACACAATATTACTTAAAAGTGGGACTTATAATTTTATGTACAAGCCCCTGTACTTCTTCTGTCCTTCTAGTAAAGAAACCAAATGGAAAAAAATGGGAGATTCGTATAGGATCTCAGAGCTATAAATACAAGAGTTTTTCTCAGACATTCTGTTGTTCCAAATCCGTATACCTTTTGAATGTTCTTAGCTATTCCCGACTGCTAATGTAGAGGAAAAGTCAACTAGGACAAAGGACCCAGAAGAGGGACCGGGAACTGGGAAAGAGTTTTGTTTAGGTTACTTAGAAACCGCAAAACTGTCAGGTTTCAGTTAGGTAGTCATAATTTCTGCTTTGGCTTCTGTACACCCAGCTTCTGATAAGGACACCTCAAGGCTAGAGTTATTTTCGCATCAGCTTCTGTACCTCCTGCTTTTGCCACATAGGATATGGCATCCAGAGAGCAATAAAAGCCCTGCCCAGCCAAGGTTTTGGGCCCAGAATTTGGAGACTGCCTCCTCTGGGTCCGCGCGTGTAATAAAGCCTCACTCCGTCACCCCAATTGCGCCGGAGTCATTATTTTCTGAATTATTTTCTGTAACACTAATATTTTCAGTAATAGAATTTTAGAGTGCCTTTTTCACCATTCCAGTGGGAAAAGACAGTCAATATCTTTTTGCCTTCACCTGGGAAGATTGCCACTTTAGTCGGACTAAAATGCTCCAGGAGAAATTCAATCCTTTTTCTCCCAGATAGTAAAAGCTGATTTAAATAATGTTAAATTCCCTAAAGATTTCAATCTCATACAATATGTAGGTGCTTTACCTTTAGGACACATTAGACTCCCCACCACCAAAAAACCATCCCAAAATAGCCTACCTCAAGAAAAATAGCTTGGCCATCTCATATCTAAAGGTGAGCTACTGATTAATCCTGAAAGACTCAGAGGTATCTTATCTTCTTGAGATTCCTGGGTTTCACTGGATATTGTCACAGCTGGGTTCCAATTGCCTTGAAGCACAATTGCCTTGGATTGAGACACTGCTTCAGGGACTGGTGGTATGGCCCCTTATTTACAATACAGTCAAGGAAGACATAAGGGGTTATACGAATTTCATTGCTGATAGTTTAGGAAGGTGGGAGAAAGCAAAGCAGAAAAATTTCTGAGATTGGATAAAAAGTAAAACAAATAGACACTTACTTTTGACTGGTTGGTACGGGATAGTTAGCAGTTAATAATGAACAGAGTAACAGTGAGGGGCTTTGTGTCTCTGCTCTGGTGCAGTGAGGATCCAAAAAAAGGAAATTGTCCTGACATTGCAAAGGTTAGTTATCTTAGATGCAAAAAGACAATAGACAAACTCAGTTAAGGTAAAGATTGACTGTTATCAGAGAAAATGCTGGCCTAAGACATTACTACTAACACAACTCACTTTGAATTAGAAGGTTTTTGTTTCAGACCATCCTATGTGGTTACTTTAGATCTCTGAGTTGGCAAGCCCCCCATGCAGGCCTCCCCTGAGCTTCTCAGGTTTAGTGTGTGGCCCCTTTTTCATCCACACTTAAATGTGTTGATGACCAACTTTTGGTTGGACAATATTTTCCTACAGTACATGAAAACTCATTTCTAGAATGTCTTAGTGTCAACGTTTGTCTTGCTATACAATGGACCATTGGGGAATGGGGTAACCCTGCAAACTTGGAAGGAAGTCAAGGCTGAGTTTTCTCCACGGTGTAAAACCAGGTCAGCCTTGAGGAGAGTTAGCCCATTTGTTGTGACCCTGGGCGGCCTCCACCGCCCACATGGCTGTTTTGCACAGGAGCCCAGTGAGCACACACTGGTGGGAAAGAAGCTGCCTGACAGTGTCCACTGAATGCCAAGAGCCTCTCTTTGGTGTGGGCATTCTGGTGGGCATTAGGGTGGGACACGGACATCTTCACACTCTGTGGCTGTACCCAGTCAACCATCCCCAGATCCTCCCTGTCTTCTTTTTGTGCTTTTATTCTTTCTACATCATGACCAGGTGGCTCACAGAACCAAGCAGAAGGAGACTAAGCACTTCCCTCCCCCTTATAAGGTGGAACCCTGAAGTCTTGTCACTTGAAAAATTTCTCTGCCTCACTGTGTCAGACCCACAGGAGTGCAGTGCTAACACGGCACCTGCCCACTTCCGCTGGCACTAGCCCGCTGTGCAGTCCATCCATACACCTGGTCTGTGCTTTGCCTCCTCTTCGAACAGATCACAGGTATCCCCATAAGCCCTTGGGTGTGGGAGGAGGGAGGGCAGGGGGAGCAGGCACCATGGGTGTCTGAACCTCTTGCTGGGGTGTTCACCTGTGCCCACCAGTCCTGCATGAGTCACATCCCATACCTACCTTTTCCATGGATGATGGATGCTGCTTTACACGCCCAAGGCCATGTATTGGTGGCTCAGACAGTACCCAGTATGTGATGTGCACTTCAGGTCATAATGTCCTTTGTGTTCATTGCCAGGTGTCTTGGTCAGTTTGGGCTTCTCTAACAAAATACTATGGCTTCTCAACAACACAAATTATATTTCTCATGGTTTTTGAGGTTGGAGGTTCAAGATCAGGGTGCTTGCATGACTGGGCTCTGATGGGGGCCTGGCTCGGCTGTAGGCTTACTTCTCATGGGAGCCTCATGTGGCTCAAAGAGAGCTAACTGGGTCTGGCATCATTGTCTGAGGGCACTGTGGTGGTTAATCTTATGTTCAATGTGACTAATATAAGGAATGGGCTAAGGGATGCCCAGAAAGCTGGTGGAACGCTATTTCTGGCTGTTTCTGCGAGGGCGTTTCCAGAAGAGAACAGCATTTTGGTGGGTGGAATGACGGCCCTCACCATGCCAGTGGGCTTCTTCCAATTGTTTTAGGGCCTGAACAGACTAAAAGGTAGAAGAAGAAGGGATTTGATCTCTGCTTGAGCTGGGACACCCATTTTCTCCTGCCCTTCCACATTGGGCCTCCTCTTCCCCAGGCTTCAAACTTGGACTGCACCTTATATTGGATTCCCTGGCTTTGGCCCTGAGGTTTGGACTGGAACAAACCGACCCACTTTCCTGGGCTCCAGCTTGCAGGAAACAAATCATGGGATTTCTTACTTTCCACAATTGTTTTAACCGGTTGCTCATAAGAAATCTATTTCTATAACTCTCTTTTTCTCTCTCTGTCCTATTGGTTCAGTTTCTCTAAAGAACCTGACTAATGCAAACACTAATCTCATTCATGAGAACTCCACCTTCATCATCTAATTATTTCCCAGAGGTCCAAGCTCCAAACACCTTCACACTGGAATTACAGTTTCAACATCTAAAATCTGGGGCGAGAAACATTTAGCCTAGTACAGCAGGCATCAGACTCCACTGGGGCCCAGTAACAACCCAGAAGTCCCTTTTCAAATGTTGAATGTCTACCTGTAGAAGGAAGTACGATTTTTCCCCTCCAAGCTTCAAAATCTGGAGCTCTGCTCTGTGAGTCTCCTGTTGGAGTATGTAAGAATTTCCATATAGAATATGCGGAGTTTGAAACACAGGTGCACTTACTGTCCTTAATTTATAAATACAACCACCCAGGAGTTATTTCAAAGAATATTTTAAATTTCCACCTTGAAGATTTTAGTGGGAGGAGACTCAGGGTAATTTCAAATGTAATTTTTTTGGGTGGATTCAATGGTTTGTTCTTTATAATTTATTTCTATATGGCCTATCATTTACTGTCCCTATTACTTGATATTAAAATGTACCCACATATATCAACACATGATTTTCCCTTTCCAGAGCCTGTGTGAGGCTTAGTCAAGTCTGATTTCCTCTTATAAGAAGTAAGTGTTTTCCCCAATGGTGTTTGTAAAACAGGGTTACATGTTTTTAAAAATCTATTGCAAGTGACTGACCAATTGCAAAAGAAAAAAGTTACCTGTGAGTGAAACCAGAATAAAAAAGCATTGGAATTTAGATTTCATTTTTATATTTGAAGAGACTGACAAGCTTATGCTTATTTAATTTCTAAATTATTTATGTTGGCCTAAAGTCAATTTCAGTCAACAAAGAATCTATTTTTAAAGCTGTTTAAATTCTGCTAGAATGAATTGCAAAAATAAGGTGGGGGAAAGGAAGGAGATAAAAAGAGAGAAGAGAAAGGAGGAAGAGGGAGAGAGAGAAATGGAATACAAGAGCAAAAGGAAATTAGCTACAGAATGGAGGAGACCAAAGAAGTGGAAATAGACACAGAGAAGTCCAGGCTTACAGTTTCTGAAGATCAGCCGCTTTCCTCCAGACATTGACCTCTAATCTGATCCCACAGTCACACTGATTCTTAACCCTAACCCCACACCAGCCCCACATTTTGACCAAAAACATCTTCATCACATCAATTCCTGACACTGACCAAGGCGAGCCCTCACCTAGACCCTAAACCCTGACTCTGTTACTTGCACTGCAGACTTGAACTTTAGAGAACATAAAATAGTTTTTCGCCAAGTGGCTATTCACCCCCACAGATTGTGTTTCTCAGGGCCACTGTGGGTGAGATGGCCTGTGTCTTGCCAGCCTTCAACCTCCCTTGGCAGCGGCTCTCTACACCTATGTTTCATGCATCTTCTAAAGCTGTACTGAAAGATTTACCTCCTGCGCTGGCTGGATACTCAGGTGGTTGGAGCGTCATCCTATACAACAGAAGTTTGCAGGTTAGGTTTCCAGTTGGGGCACATACCTAAGTTACAGATTTGATCCTCCGTTAAGGTGTGTACAGGAGGCAACCAATATCTTCCTCCCTCTTTATCTCTCCTTTCCTCTTTTTTTAAAAAAATCAATGATATCTTCATGTGAGGATTTAAAAATATAAAATTACTTCCTTGACTTGTGCACCGGCCGCAGTGTCTGCGGCGTTATGGATGAGATATGAGACAAATTCACACAGACTACTGAGTCTTGTGGAGGAAAAGGGATGGCACGGCTACTCTCTCAAGGGGTGAGCGCCTAGGAGAGGCCTGGCCACTCTCTCAAGAGGAGAGCGCCCTGACCCTTGCCTTGACAGGTTTTTATTGGGTTTCAATTTGCACAGGAGTACAGGTGAAGTACATTAATCATTGTCGGGCAGTGAGGATCAAACAACAGATAGCATACAAAGAACTACAAGGGCCTATTCTGAGTCAGGGTCTGTTAGCTAAAGGGCTACAAAACTTTGGAAACAAACTCATTTCCTGCTCGGACCTTTATCATTTAATTGAGAACATTCTTAGCAAAGCAGGTTTCACAGGATTTTATATATTCTTTCTTAGGCCTGATCACCCAGGGAACCCACCCTTTCCAGCATACCACCCTCTGTCGTTGTTTCAGGCTTAAGTCAGTCAGGGGAAGTAAGGCAGCCAAGAGATTAGGAGACTTCTCACAGACAGAATGAGGACTCAGGCTATGTCAAGGCAGAGGGTTCATCACCTACTTTTGTTATAGTCCCCCAAGTCCTTCCCTGGGGCCTCCCCATGATCATGCCTGTCTTAGGTCATTCCCCACTTGGGGAATCTTACCTGTCATTGGCTAACTGATCAAGCACTGGGGGCCAGTTATGGATGAAGTAAAAGGAGCAGAAG